>JAABLK010000006.1:0-35069 GCA_012295415.1 Phytophthora chlamydospora | reverse complement strand
GAATGTACTTTCACTTAGCTGATGACTCGATAATCTCAGAGCATTGCCCGGAGGAGGTATCATCGATTGATTCGGGTTCTTGGGCGAGCCATGATAGACTCAAGATTTCTGCGAATGTGATTCTGTTGGTTGGACGCTTGTCCAACATCCGGGCGGCGAGCGCTTTCAGCTTTGGAGACGCGTTTTGCCACAGCTTCTCCTCGAAATTGACGTCGCCCCGCATATTGCGCGCCAGAACCTGGTAGGAGTCGGATCCAGAAAATGGGATTGCCCCGGACAGCATGTGATACAGCACGATGCCGGCGCCGTAGACGTCGGCCTCTGGACCGCAGTATCCCTCGAACCGCTCAGGAGCCATGCAGCCAAAAGTACCAGTGCTTGCCACTTCGTTGTTGCCGATGCAGTCGCTGTTGTCAACACACACTCCACTGCCAAAATCTACAAGCTTCAAGTTGCACAAGTCGCCGTTCGGTGCGTCATCAAAGACGATGTTGCTGGCCTTGACGTCCAAGTGCAGCACTTGGCTTTCGTGCAGCAGCTGCAATGCACGACTCAGTTCGAGCAGCACGCTGCAAGCCGTGGCTTCGTCTAGCGGCCCGCGTTCTCGAATTCTGTCGGCAAGAGAGCCACCCGGGTAGTACTTCATGACGACGGTCACACTCTTGGCCTTGGCGTCTTCGAACAAGTAGAAATACTGCGCGAGGTACTGCTCCAACTCGTGGTTCTCGCGATGCAGGGCCATGACGCGTGCAGTGAGCCCGAGTTCTCCACGACTGCGAGCTCGATGCACGCGCTTGAGAATGAACTGCTTCTCCGGATCGTTGCAGTCGTGGCAGAGATACACGGTCGAGTTGGGTCCTTTGACGATGCTCTCGTGCTTCGACAAGCGCTGCAGCAGCACAGCCAGCGCAACCCACCGGCTCAGCATTTCGTGGACGCACTGTCGCTGCTCAGCCGACTCGAACTGCAGGGAGAGCGTGTCGTCCTTGCGCACCCTGGAGCTCACCAGCACGAGCCGCTTGTCCCCCACAAGGCGCATCTTGGTATCCTCTCCGAGCAGCAGCATCCGAACCGGAGCGCAGTCCGCGAGGTGTCGCGGGTCCTGGCGATAGACGCTGAGGATGGGCGACTTGGACCCACGCAGCACCACCCACCGCCGCTTGGACACCCAGCGGGGCACGAAGCGAGTCCATTTGACTCTGGCAGTGACGACGAACTCACTGGGCAGCACGTTGCTGCAGTTAGTGGACGCAGCTTCAACGACTTCAGAATCATCGAGGCTTGTGGAGATCACGGCGTCACTTTCCAGCGCCGTTCGGTCGGTCATTTCCGATGGCGTTTGTCGTTTCCGCTGCGAATTCCCCACTGACCGTCGACAGGCGCCCCCACCGTTTAACATCCTTCATATCCAACGTTGCTTGGGATACGGAGTCGAGCGACGAAAACGCATGGTCAAGTAGCGTCTCCAGAACTCGAGAAGTGGCTTCAACTTGTCGGCAATTTTAGTCGAGCGGCGAACAGAACTTTCTCAGCCAATCACACACGTCGAATAACCCTGTTCCAGCCAATCAGCGATTTTTCACGTTCGGAACCGGGCACACCAGCTCTATTATCCGACTTGGTGTTCATCCCAGCATCTGCCAGCCGCCGTCGTTGAAGTGCAGTGGCAGAGACCCAAGCGACCCGAGGATATCTTGCTCCTCGCACCCCTCGACACCCAACTCAGCTCAGTGCTCAATTATCTGCTCGTCGAAAACTACTCGTTTCTCTCTTCAGCAGTTTCGCAATCTTTTTCGAGTTCCATGACGACTCGCCCAATGTCCATGACTCCTCCGCCGCCTCGCCGCGCGTCCTGCGGCGGGCAGCAGACCGGGGAGGCGCGCAGTGGCTGGTTCTACCACACCGTGTCGGCCGCCACGCCCACGGAGAAGCGCAAGGCCAAGTTGTTCCACCAGGAGGCGGGCGAGCAGGAGACGCCGCGTCATGAGGAGGAAGACAGCGACGACGGGACGGCCTCGCAGCAGTATGTCTGGAGCGTGGGCTCCAGCAGGTGCCCCAGTGTGCGACGAAGTAGCGTGGACAGCGCCGGGACTGCACAGTTCGAGCGCACGCGAGAAATCGCCGGCAACCTGCAGGACAGCATTCTGGCCCGCATCTCCACGTTGCGAGCGCTCTGTGACGAGGGATTCATCACGGAGGAGGAATATGAACGGTGTGTAGAGTTAAAGGTTGTTGAGGCGGGGTGCTACAGACCTTGACGAACGCGTTGCTTGCTGTGTAGACGCAAATGCGCCATCGTGGACGAGCTCACGTTCTCGTCGCTGGCGCCCGCGTCCAGTACGCAGAACACAGTCACACAGAGAAGACGCATGTCCTTCCGACGCACGGAAGGTGAGGAACTTGCTGGATACAGTAGCAAAATAGGAGACTAACGAGCGTATCTGCTTCAGGTTTGCCGCTGATTGTGCCACACGCGCCGGACTTCCGCGAGATCAGCCCGGAGCTTGCCATCAAGCACGTCTTCAACTACGCCACGCGCCAGTGGAGCAGCAATCAAGTGTGCATCAACCTGGACGAGACCCCGTTCAGCAAAGGAAGTCTGCGGATAGTGTACCATTTACAGGACCTGAACACAGAGAGCTCTGCGAGCTTGTCCAGCGGCGGCTGCTACACTGGCAGCTACGTGGCCAAACTGGCAATTGACCCAGACGAAGACCCGCAGACGTACTTCAAAGATATCGAGCTGCAGGCCCACTGCGCGCACTACGCGCAAGTGTACAACTCGTACACGCCGCCCAAGCGCGTCGAGTTCATTCCAGCTTGGGTGTTAGAGTTGCCTGAGCGGAACGGCGCCTTGTGTGCCGTGGAGGCCTACATTCCAGGCGAGTACCGCAAACACAACAACAACTTTGGCTCGGTAAGCGACGACGAGCGCAACACGCCGCAAGCTTTCTCCCACTTCACGTACGAGGCTTCGAACCACGAGCTCCTGGCCGTGGACATCCAAGGCGTGGGCGATCTGTACACCGACCCGCAGATTCATACTCTCAACGGCCACGACTTCGGCAAGGGCAACCTCGGCGTGCTGGGCTTCCAGAAGTTCCTCTCGTCGCACCGATGCAACTCCATTTGCCGCTATCTCAAGCTCCCGGCGGTGAATCCCAAGTCCCGTCACGCCGACTCGGGCACGCTGCCCGTGCAAGAGCTGATGAACAGGGATCGTGTACGACCAACGCACTTTGACTCTCGACACTACTACGAGAACGCGCCCATGCTGCAGAAGTACGTGACGCAGTGCCGAGAGATGGACAGCCGCTTGTCCTCCGCTTCATCTTCCAGTTGCGCCAAGAGATGTCGCAAGCGCCGCAGTCGCCAGCCCTCGGGCTTCGCTCAGCTCTGCAAGACGCTGTTCTGCGGGAGCTGCTAACACATTTACCTGCCTAAAGGTGAGGAAGGTATCGACACTTCACATCTGCATAGTCCAGCTTAAGTATAAGGCGATTCGACCTCGTTATCCTAGATACCAACTGCATGTCCCTGACCCACTAACTACGCTGCCTTCTCTCCGTACACAGCCTGGTTCACCAGCTCCAGCAGCGTGTCGCCGAAGGTCTCGAGCGAGAAGATTTTCTGGGCACGGAGTCGGCCGAAAGCTCCCATCTCGGCAACGCGGATACTGTGCTTGGGTCCGCAGAGCTCTGCCATGGCCTCAGCGAACGCCTGTGGCTTCTGCTCACACAGGAAGCCCGTCTCGCCGTCCGCGATCGACTCCAGTGGGCCTCCAGAGCTCACTGCGATGACGGGGGTGCCGCACGCCATGGCCTCGACGGGGACGATGCCGAAGTGCTCACGATCGGGCGTATACAGGATAGCATGGGCCTTGCGCAGCAGCTCGAGCTTCATCGAGTTCGAGACGGACGTGCGGAACTCCACGTGCTCCTTGAGATCGTACTTGGCCACCTCCGCTTGAAGCTCGATCAGATGCTCCTTGTTCTCCGTGTTGAGCGGGTCGTATCCACCAGCCACGATGAGCTTGACACGCTGGAACTCGTCGCTCGGCAGTCTGCTGCGCAGCTCCGCGAGTGCTTCAATGGCCAGCGCCACGTTCTTCTTGCGCTCGAAGCGGTTCAACGACACGAACAGGCCCGTGTCGCGCTCCACGTCCGCCTCCGCAGTAGCCTTGTAGGCCTTGACATCCACGGGCGGGTACAGCACGCCCAGCTTCTTCGAGCGCAGAGAGGGGAGATGCTCCCGGAAAATGCCGCGCGAGAATTTGCTGTTGGCCACGATGATGTCGGACGCAGCGGTGGTGATCTCTTCCAGGAAGTCCAGTGGGATGCGGTACAGACGCTTCCAGGGCGAGTCAGAGCGGATGCAGAGCAGCTTGTCCGGGAAGTGGCCGTAGAACACCACGGGCTTGCCCATGGCACGCAGGAACGGCACGGAGATGGACACCTGGTCCACCACGAACACGTCCACGTCGTTCATATAGTATAGCGCCACACACAGAGTCACGAACAGCACGCGCAACACGGCGCAGAACGCATAGAGCTTGCCCAGGATGGTTCGCGGCAGCCAGTCGCCGTGCACACGCACATGGGCGGCCAGCGGCCCGTCACCGCGCGTCTCTTCGAAGCAGTGATTGACGTCGTGGTGGGCTGTGAACACCGTGACATGGGCTCCACGCTGCTGCAGCGCCACCGCAGCGTTCACCACGAGATTCTCCGCGCCGCCAATGCCGAAGTCCGGGTGCAGGAAGCCCACGCGAAGCCCCTTGGTCTCTCCGGAAGGTCGAACGGCGCGGGGGATGGAGCAGCTCAGGCCGCGGAAGAACGCCCAGACGACGAAGATGATCATCATGATCCACGGTCCGGCCACGGCGGCCATCGCCGTCGGAGGAGGAATCGGCATGCTGGTCTCAATTCACTGAGCTGGTTACGCGTCAATGGCGAGGTGTTGCTAATTGTCAAATATTACAGCGTATTTTTTTAGGAATTTTACAACAATAATGTAGACGAACGATAAAAAGGACTACATTTTCCGAGTTAGGTCAGTTGCACTGGAACGCAGGCACGGGGGGGATGACGGTGGGGTCCCAGCGGCAGAAGTAGCCCTTCCAGAGCCTGCAGTACGAATGGATAAACATCACGTGGTGAGAATTAGATGAACAAGTTGTGTCCTGGCAAGAACAAGGTACAGTACGCACTTGATGTTCTTGGAGAGTGTACTGGGCGAGAGCACGGTGGCCTGCTCGCTGGGCGCGTACATGTGGTTCGTGAAGCGCTCGCTCTGGCTGTTGACCTCACTCCAGATCGAAAACACGCGGTGCTTGGCGAAGAAGTCCTTCCTGCAGCTCATAGTACACCGTTAGATACAGAGAAAGCAGAAGCAAAGCAGCAGAGACTCACCGTTGGCGCTCGCAGTCGAACATGAAGGTGCCGTACTTGCACGAGTAAACGTGGTCGGCGAGCGTGAGCAGGAAACTCTCGTTGAACTCGCATTCCGTCGGATACTGGCGAAGATACTGCCAGACACAGTCTAGCCAGAGCAGGAACACGGGGGAACGCTGCTCGTTCAAGACATCGCTGCGAGCGTGTCCGCTCCGCAAGGCAAACTGGTGTCCAAAGGCCAACCACTCCTTCTCAACGAGCACCTGAAAGCCACGCAGCGTGCGATAGTAAGGGTCCAACATCAACTCAGCCAGAGCTACCATCTGCGCCGTGCGGTCCCATCCGTCACTACAGTGCGTCAGGACCGACATGCCATTCTGCACCGTGTGCGCCAGATCCACCGACGCCTTCAGAACCAGTCGCACGTGACGAAGCCAACCTGAACTGTCGATACGACCGTAAAAGCTGCTCGACGTGTCCTCGCTCGCACTCTTCTTCGGCTCAAAGATGGCTGCCAGCGAGAGCTGTGATTGCCTCACCGAGTGGATGTTCTCGACGTTCATGAACGTGAGCTTCGCTCCGCGGTAGTTGCTTGAGATCTCCGTGCCTTTTCCCATCGCCTTGTTGCCCACTGCTGCCAATTGACTGCGTGCATCCATGATCACGTAGCGTCCGAATGCCTTCTTGTTGCTCGAACAGCACAGCAGGCGAACAAGGAGTTCATCTTCCCCACTGCGTGCAGATTTCAGGCCCACGAGCGGCTGGCTGGACCGAACGATCGTGGCTCCGTTGCTACGATGGATCCAACTTACCACAGGCAGACGCTGATGCGATCGAAACGCTGCTGCCGCCTTGAGACGAACGTCCGAGATGTCAGTAGCCACGATAAGATGCCGCGGGTACGTCTCACAGAGCGTGTACTTGTCAGACTGGTCGATGCAGCGCAGGTGGTCCGGATACGAGAGGAGTCCGATGCGTCCATACTCCTGTCGGATGTCAAACTGCACTTCCTCGGACGGCGCCACAGTCGGGGAGTAGGCAAAGCAAAACGCATCCAGCAAGCTTTTCGGGAAGGCCAAGAAGCTCAAGCACTTGACAAGCTTGCTGTACTCTCCTTGGTCCACGATCGACAGCCGCGCCACTTGTGTATCTTTGCACCGAATTACAACCTTGAACGAATCGTCCGGAGCAAAGCCAAGAGCAACTTGCGCGCTTTCCATCGACAAAGTAGCCGACCCCGCCATCGTAGAAACCGCTCGAGGGTCAATCCGATCGATCGAGGCGATGGACAGCACGGGAACCTGCCAGTCGATTTCTCCACGGCCGAGAAAGCGCGTGAAAAAGCATCGGTAGTTCGTGATAAACAGCTTCCCGCTGATGTAGTGAGAGAGGCACGATCCATCGTGAGAGAGCACCAGGCGTTGCATACTAGTCTCAACGTTCGCGTAGCACAGTTCACCGGGTAAAAAGGCTGGCTGTACCAGCTCAGATAGCGGTGCCGTTCCTGTGTCTCGAGAAGAAGCCGCAGAAGTTGATCCCTCGCCGGCCTCGGAATCATCTGACGCAGCAGCATCGACATCTCCAAACGCATCGTCGCAGTGGCAAAAGCCGATGTAAAATGGACGCCCGATGAGCTGAAGCCGGCGCTTGACTTCTTCCGTCGTCACGCCTACGATCGGAACGCCATTGATCGACTGAAGGAGATCACCGAGACGCACCTTACCGCTCGCCTCTGCTTGGCCAACCCCATCGCTTGTGGCTGAATCTCTCGTGAAAGCTTTCACTGCTAGACGATCACCGTATGGTCCTCCCGCCGCTGTCAAAATGATTCCAAGCGATCCAGCCTTAAACTGCACGACTTCTACGATACTGGAGTTTGCGTTCACGCCATTACCCCTCAGCAAGGTTTCCTCAGTCATGGGATCCTGCAAAATCCTAGCGAACTTTGTGCGTTCAATTGCTCGATTTTGTCGGTCTAAGTCAGCACCATTGGCCTCTTCCTCTTGGTAGGCACGCATAAGGAGCCGCAAACAGCCCGTGTTATCCGATTCACGCAGCTGGGAAGACATCTGCAGGAGTCTGGCAACGCAGAGAAAGCGCAGCAGCGGGAAGCCAATCCAATCTTCGTCGTCGCTTTTACTCTCTAGCTTGGGCAACTGCAGCAAGTCGTTGTCAGACTTTTCGGTCATGTTAATCACTGGGAACTTAATCGCCGCGCGACTGCTGTCCAGAATCATCGCGTCCCAGACGCACAGCAGCTCGTCCAGCGCATACTCGCGAGCGAACAGCAGGCGAATCCATCTCAAGCAGTACGTCTCAGGTATAATCTCCAAGTTCTGCAAATGATAGTACAGCTGCGGGTCTTTCTGCTGCAGCAGCTCGTACTGAATATGATGGCACAAGCGATGAAGCGCCGGCTGCTTCTGCATTCCGCCTCCAACCTTCCCATTGACGTCAAACGGCTGCAGTCCGTACGACCCGTTCCCACTACCATTCTCCTTCAGAGAAAAACTGGCAAATAGCCGTCCATTGTCCTCGCTAGCCCCACGGCCCGTCGACTCCTGCCTCATCTTCACAACCTCGTAGAAAGGCTTGAGGAACAGCATGACCCCTTCAAACACCAGAAAAGTGTCCGCTTCCGCATGAACCGGCAGCTCCTTCTTCCCCTCTTCCTGTTGCTTCACCTCTTGAGCTTTCTCCTTTGGCTGCAAAAGAGCATAGAGCACCACAGCCACTACGTCGTGCATGCCTTGGCGATAGGATACGTCCGGGTGCAGTCTGCACCACACAAACAGCACGTGGCGCAGTGTACTCATATATAACTCATTTTGGAAGAAGCTCTCGTTTCCTGCCGGGTAGAGTCGCTGTAGGTCCGTGTTGATCTCCTCCAATAAGCTCTCATCCGTGAAGTACTGGCCCCAATCCTTGCTTGAAGCGGAACTGGAGCTGTTTTCTGACTGGTCAGCGGCTGCAAACGCCGTCAGCGGGTCCGTGATGTCGGCCGCGTCGATCTGGAACACCAGGTGCTTCTTCAGACGCTCGTAGCGCTCGCGTTGCGCCTCCAGAGCCTCGCCACGCAGCTCCAAGGCCGCCATCCACGTCTCCCCATGGGTCATCTTGATCTTTTCTGATGCGCGATCTCAATCGCGTATTTTCGCCAATCATAATGGAGGTCTATTTTGACCAATCATAGACGATATCGACAATCGGCCCCTGCTCAGCAAAATTCAGTAATCGTGCAACGTGTGCGCATGATGTCAGGTGTACATGTACCGCGTACCTGACCTCGACGGGGTCCGTGGGGGTCCCTCACAACGGATCCCCCCCAGGCCTCCAATTCCAAGCCGACACGATGCTCGCTGCTCGGCGTGAAGCCGCCACGTTGGCGCGCAGCCTCTCGACGCTCTCATTCGCCCCGCCGCCGCCAATTCCGCCGCGTCGCGTGGTGGTCACTGGAATGGGCGCCGTGACCCCATTCGGTGTGGGCGTGGAGCGCGCATGGGAGAACGTTTTGAACTCGCAATGCGCCATTGAGGTGCGTCAGTCACTCTGCCATTGTTTTGCTCGTATGGGGACTAATTGGCGACTATGGGGGTGGATGTTTTTCCAGTCCCTGGACATGCTGGTGGACTCGGGGCTCAACTGCACCGTTGGCGCCATGGTGCCAAGAGGCGACGAGGAGGGCGCGTTCCACACAAGTGACTGGACGAACCCCAAGAGCGTCCGCTCCCAGGAGGTGGACCACGTCTCCATGGCGCTGGCTGCCGGTACGCTCCGCCAACTTTTGATAGGGATTTGAGCGAGTTGAAGCTAACGGATTAATCGTGGTGTGGTGATGATGGTGAGAACAGCCGATGAGGCTTTGAAGGACTCGGGTTGGACGCCGAGCTCTGACGAGGAGCGCGAGCGAGCGGTACGGTAGTGCTCGTTGTTGTGAAAAGAGATTTCGTGGCTGACACTCGGTGTTGTGCTGGCTTTGGCAGGGCGTTGCAATTGGTGCTGCTTGCGGCAACATCCAGGAGGTCGCGGACTTTGGTCTGCTCGTCAAGGAGAAGGTGAGTCATTGCTTGGGGCACTCTTACTTGTCGGTGAGACGCAGTCTTCTGACGCGGCGTGGTCCTTGGGTGCAGAAATTCCGCCGGGTTACGCCGTTCGTCGTGCCGCGTATTCTGATCAACTTGGCCGCGGGCCACGTAAGCATTGAGCACGGGCTGAAGGTGCGTTTAAAGTGCTATCTGCTCTCAACAACGATCGGCGGCTTGTGTGTTCTCACGCTTTGTTTTTCGTTTCGTCTCCACTTTAGGGCCCGATCCACTCGTGTGTGACGGCATGCGCCACGGGCAGCCACAGCATCGGTGACGCGGCACGCTTCATTCAACACGGAGACGCAGACGTGATGGTTGCTGGCGGCACGGAGCCTCCAATCAACGAGATGTCAATCTGCGCCTTCGACCGTCCGCATGCTCTATCGACCAAGGTTTGAGAACTCTCTCCGCTTAGTTACGCGTTGTCTTAGAGTTGTTGGTTCTTACGTGTGGTTTCGTTCGCTAGTACAACGATCGCCCGAAGGAGTCGCTGCGGCCATTTGACGCTAAGCGCGATGGATTTGTCATGGGCGAGGGAGCTGGTGTCCTAGTTCTCGAGGTACGATCGCTATTCCACCTTAAGCGAAGTATTTGTGAAGACAGGGGTAACTCATATCATGCTGCACTGTTGTGTGTAGGAGTACGAGCACGCCAAGAAGCGCGGTGCTCGGATTTACGCGGAAGTTCGCGGCTATGGTCTCAGTGGAGACGGCAGCCACATCACAGCTCCGCTGGCGAACGGCGATGGCGCTCGTCGAGCGATGCAATCGGCTGTTGCTCAGTCTGGACTTGCCCTGTCTGACATCGGCTATATCAACGCCCACGCCGCGGGCACTCCACTTGGCGATCGCGCTGAAAATGCGGCAATCACAACTCTTTTCAACGGATACTCTGGTCAGCTCGGCGTGTCCTCGACGAAGGTACGAGCCGGATCAGGTTTTTGTGGGATAACGAAACACTCACTAATATTGCTGGTGCTGTATAGGGATCCGTTGGTCACCTGCAAGGCTCTGCTGGCGCTGTGGAGGCCATCTTCGCCATCAAGGCACTGTACCACGTAAGTTTTCAGCATGTTTCACTATAAAGGACCGTTCTTTTGCACTAACACGCACCTTCTTTCGCAACAGAACGTGATGCCCCCCACACTCAACCTGACGGAGACGACTGAGGAGTTCACGCTCAACTACGTGCCGAACCAGCCTCAAGAGAAGGAGCTGCACGCCGTCATGTCCAACTCGTTCGGCTTCGGCGGAACCAACGCCAGCCTCCTGTTCGCCAAGTAAGAGAGCGGTCCCAACCGATTTGTACGTCGCACGCTACAAGATCGACAACTTCAACTTCGAGTCTCGACTTGGCAAAATCTCACGCGAACACAGTCCTTGACACCATGTGAAGACCGTGTGATTTGCATGCAATAACCTAGAAAATATACTTAGAAATAAGTAAAACAACGTCAAAAAAAAAACACGAATGCTTCCAAGTAACAACCAAGAACACTGCACGGCTCTCGATTTGGTGTGTTCCACACCACGGTCTCAACACCGCAAGTTTGTCCCACTTCCAATAGTCCAAGATGCTGCGCAGAGCTACGCGTCCGTCCATCGCTCGAGGCCTCTCGACGCTCTCATTCGGGGCGCCACCACCCGCTCCATCGCGTCGCGTGGTGGTGACTGGAATGGGCGCCGTGACCCCCTTTGGTGTGGGCGTGGAGCGCTCGTGGGACGCGTTGGTGGACTCGAAGTGTGCCATTCAGGTATGACACATCGCTCAATGTGGCGATTCAGAGGGAGTTGCAATGATAGAGAGCTGATCCACTTCTTTGGATGATGCAGACGGTGGATTCCCTTAAAGATACGGGGCTCAAGTGCACTATTGGTGCAGCCGTGCCTCGAGGAGAAGGGGATGGGGCTTTCCGGACCAAAGACTGGGTGAACCTCAAGCACCTTCGTTCGCAGGAGCCCGACTTCATTGCGTTTACCCTGGCGGCCGGTTGGTACTTAAATGGTTATTGTTTGAGCACCGTGGTTGATGCTGGTGGAGTGGTGGTTACTGTGGTGCAGCTGATGAAGCTTTGAAGGACTCGGGCTGGAGTCCTCAGTCGGACGAAGAGAGGGAGAGAGCGGTGGGTGTTGGTTTCAACAGGGTGAGGGAAATGGCAGGGCTGACGGTTGGTCGCTTGACGTGGTTCGTTTAGGGCGTGGCTATTGGATCTGGTATGGGGAACGTTCAGGAGATCATGGATATTGGACAGCTCATCAAGGACAAGGTGCGGTGGTGGACGTTATGTAATTGCAACTCGATCGTATTCTAATGCGCTTTTGGTTGTTATGCTGCAGAAATACCGCCGTGTATCGCCCTTCTTCGTAACACGGGTTCTCATTAACCTTGCTGCGGGGCATGTGAGCATCGAGCACGGATTGAAGGTGCGGGTATGAGGTTGTGAAGGGTGATTTTACCCACTTGTTGACACTTTGGATTCTCTTGTATTGGCGTAGGGTCCGAACCATTCGTGCGTTACGGCATGTGCGACGGGTAGCCACAGCATCGGCGACGCTGCGAATTTGATTCGTCACGGAAATGCCGATGTGATGGTTGCCGGTGGCACTGAAGCCTCCCTCAACGAGATCACCATCTGCGCTTTCTTGCGTGCACAGGCACTTTCAACAAAGGTAGGTTTGTGTGTCTGCAAATTGTTCGAGTTAAAGCAGATCCACTGACCCGAAGATTTGGTTTGAGCAGTTTGACGACCGTCCTCAAGAAGCCTCGAGGCCGTTTGACTCTCAACGCAACGGGTTTGTCATGGGTGAAGGCGCCGGTGTTGTTGTTCTCGAGGTGCGCGGTGCCAAATTGTTGTTTATTTCAAAACTACGCCCTTGGATTGGGACCCACGCCCACCGTTTGGGGGAATCTTGTGTCGTGGTCGTCTGTTTAGGAATACGAGCATGCGAAGAAGCGTGGCGCTCGGATCTATGCGGAGGTGCGGGGCTACGGCCTCAGTGGAGACAGCAACCACATTACGGCTCCACTTGAAACCGGCGACGGCGCTCGACGTGCTATGAAGTCAGCAATTGATCAATCTGGACTTGCGCTGTCTGACATTGGCTACATCAACGCACACGCGACGTCAACCCAGCTTGGCGATCGCGCTGAGAATGCTGCGGTGAAGGAACTTTTCGGCGAGCACGCTAATCAGCTTGGAATGTCGTCTACCAAGGTATGTTTCTTTCGGAGAGCTTTAAACTCTTCGTCGCGTTGACTGATCCTTGCGTTATTCTGCTGGTTGTGATCAGGGAGCTATCGGCCACTTGCTAGGTGCTTCTGGTGCTGTGGAGGCCATCTTTTCGATCAAGGCGCTTCACCACGTAAGTTTGATATTCTATTCCTTGTTAAAAATGAATGAAGTGCTGACGTGATCTTCGTCGTGAATGCTTTGCAGAATGTGATGCCTCCTACCCTCAACCTCACTGAGACGACAGAAGAATTCACGTTGAATTACGTGCCGAACCAACCCCAGGAGAAGGAGCTGCGCGCGGTCATGACCAACTCGTTTGGATTCGGAGGAACGAACGCGAGCCTCTTGTTTGCCAAGTAGGCTGCAACGTGGATACGTTTATGAAAGGAGAAATATCTTGAAACGTATTCGCAAGAGAACGCGTGGTCAGGCACCAAAATCAGTAACCTCAACCTAAGCTAAGCTGGCGTTTGGTAGCGCACACCAGCCTTCTCGGCTGGGTCCAACTTCTCTGCTATTCTGTCATGCGGAGAACCTCCGGTCGACTCTTTTCGGTCGAAGCTTTCGCCTTTCATCCGAGAGTGCGAGAGTGGAAGGTAGGCGTAGCTACTACTGCGGTACTCCTCGATCTTCTTTCTGGCCATCTGTATCAGAAACCAACTGAGCGTCAGAACGGTTTGCTTTGCCACAATGTGAAAACAGGCACGCACCGTGGCCTCGCGCTCCACCCGTGATCTCTCAAGTGTCATTCTCTCGAGTGCTGTGCGAAGCTCGCGCTCCTGTCTGTAAAACTGCTGTTGCTTTGACAAAGCTGCTGTCAGTTGAGCACTCAGCTCCGACACCTTTCGGTCACTGTCATCACAGGCGTGTTCCTGCTCCAGCAGCAACTCCTTTGCATCGCTCAAATCTCGGCTCAGTTGCTGAACCTGCAGCGATAGAACCGAGCACCGAGCGTCTGTTTCCTGCCGACTTTTGTCAGCGCGCTTCCTCTCCTCCTTGAGAGACTGTATCCTTGCTTTCAAGCTCTCGACTTCTGCGATCAGGCGAACCTCGCTTCGTTCCCGTTCATTGCGAGAGCTATCCAAAGCCGAAACTGCTTCTTTCTTCGCCTGAGATAGTTTATACTCCAGCTCAGCAGCTTGCGCTTTCAGGTCCCGATTTTGCTGGTGGAGCACGTCGAATTCATTTGTATACCGGTTTGCGCAGTCCGCCTTGACCTTATTGAGCTGGTCGTTCAGCAGCTGAACTTTACGATGCTGCTCTTCACTCTCGTCTTTGGCTTCACGCGCCTCGGTACGCCGCATTTCGAGCTCACGTTCCAGCGTGCTCACTCGTTCCTGCGAAGATCAAACACAAAAATGATTAATCGTACCGTTTTCTTTTGCAACCAAGCACCAAACCGTTGTACGCACGCTTAGCTCTTGTCCTCGGTCACGGAATTCAGCGCGAAGTTTTGTAAGAGCATCCTCTTTTGATCGGATCCTCTCTAAGTATTCAGCTTCCAGGTGACTTGACTGCAAACGGGTAAGAAAAGGTTAGTACAATTTTCACGTAGGCTAATATCAGTAGCAAGCATACCATATCACGAGCTTCCTCCGCTGTCGCGGCACGCTCGCTTAGATGCTGAAGCTTTTTCTGAAGCATCACGATTCCATCCATACAACACAGTCAGAAGCACAGTCAACTTCCTCTTTAAACATACAGTCATAGTACCTCAAATGCGATAGTCGCATCCTTGGACCGTCGGATCGCGTCTGCAAGCTTCTTGTCTGCCTCCTTCTGGTTCCGTGCCGTTACCTCCATTTTGGATCGTTGGTCTACAAGCTCAACATTCAGCGATCGGATCTCCTGCTCTCGACTGCTTAGATCAGCCTCATGCTTGCGAACTACCGAGCTCCTGTTCTCTTCCTGGGTCTTTATGTGGTCAGCAGCTTGTTGCCGAAGTCGTTCCAGCAATCGTGCTATCTCTCGCCGGCTTTGCAGCTCACGTGCAGCCACCTTTGTTATCGATCAAACGGACAATGATTGCTTCAGCCCATTAAACTTCACCGATCGAGAAAGACGTCAAAGTACTAACCTCTTCTTTCTCCAGAATAGCCTCCTCAACCTTCGCTTTGCACTCCGACTCCAGCTGAGATAACACAAGACGCATGTGAGCTTGAACCTAAGCTCCATCATGCCGAGGTTCCCACTCTTACCTCGGCCACTGCGTCTTCCCGTGCACAATATTGTGTTAGCTGTTTTTCCATACTGTTGAGAACGTTCAGCATCCCCTCGCAATCCTGACGCACAGCCTCTAGCTCCGCCTGCAATCCGGTATTTCGCTCCTGCAGTTCATCCACAGCCTTGCTCTTCCGCTCGAGAGCCGTAGTCAGTTCACGCAGGCGTACACAAACGTTTTGATATCGACCGGAGAAGGCTTCGTCTTTGCGTTCGCTGCTCCTCTTCACTTTCTCCAGCAGTTCCTCGTACTCGCCAAGTTGGTTCTCCAAATCACCTCTTTGCTGATGTCCTGCGTCCGTTTGCTTCGTCAGAGACTCCTTAGCGCTCTCCAACTGCGCGATCGACGCTGCGTACCGCTGCAGCTGTCGTTCACAATGCGTTTTCTCCTCTCGAACCTGTGAGCAAGCATCTCGCAGCTCCTGCAACGCAAGGGTAGCGTCGTTAAAGTTCTGCCCCATGACCTGCAGCTGCTCATCTCTGTCCATCAACTCCTTCTTCATGGCTCCGATCTCATCATCTTGCAGCGAAACCTGCTCCATCAGCATATTGTTCTCCGCCATGAGCACGTCAATCCGCTCGTTGATCTCCTGCAGGTACTCGCCGTTCTCGTGCAGGTGGAACGTATCGTCGTTCATGAAGTTTATCTCCTTGGGTTCATTCTGCATACGGAGCACCATCTTCTCCCCCATGACTTCCAGCTCTCTGCAAAACACACAGCACTCGTTAGCCTTCTCTCTCCATTTCCCACTTTTCCCCCGAGTCTTACTGTCTCAGAGTCGTGTTCTCCTTGGCCAGCGCCTCCGCACGCGCAGCCACTCGGTCCATCGCCTTTTTATTGTCTATCAGCGCCGTCTCCAGCTCCAGAATCTTGGCATCGTACGCCTGTAGCAGCGGGTTCGTGTACTCGGAGGCCGTGAGCCAAGGCGCCAGTCGTTCATGCGGTTCCTCGTCGCTCTGCGCCGCATCTGCCACCGTCTTAAGTCTCTCTAACTCGCCGTGACGCTGTAGGAGCGTACGCAGCTGCACCAGAAGCCGCTCAGCATAAGAACGCAGGAAGTCCCTCTCATCGGAGAGTCTTGCGCTCTCCACACAGCATCCAGCGATGCACGCAGCAGGCAGCGGCGGCGCAACAATACTAGCTGCCGGATCGACGCTATTGCGGGCTGGTTGCAGCCTTCCCTGCGTCTCCAGACGCCTTGAGCGCTCGGCCTGCGGACCTTCCTCCATTGCTACACTGTTGCTCGAAATTGAAGTTGCTCGCGTCTCTTCGCTGCGTTTCGTTTATGTGGTACACACATTATATGTATGTCACATTAACTATGCGACATGTGATACTATCCTCTTTTCAGCGAATCAGAGTCGAAGTGTGCATTTCATCCACTGGTGACGCTCATTCGGGGAGTCGACCAAGAGAGCCAAAGTAGAGAGTGAAGCCATGCCGACTGTGGGCGTCAAGCGCGACGAGCTGTTCGCGGCCTTGGGCCAGACGTACACGGACGAGGAGTTCGACGTGCTGTGCTTCGAGTTCGGCATCGAGCTGGACGACATTACGAGCGAGAAGGCGCTCAAGCAGCGCGAGCAGGGCCAGGACAAGGACCACTCGGCCCACTCGGACGCCGTGCTCTACAAGATCGACGTGCCGGCCAACCGCTACGACCTGCTGTGCGTGGAAGGCATTGCCCGTGCTCTGCGCATCTTCCTGGAGAAGGAGCGCCCGCCCGTGTACACGCTGGCGCCGCGCGCTTCGGGTCCGCACCACATCACGGTCAAGCCCAACACCAAGGTGAATTTCATTGAGGAAAAAGGATATTTGTTGAGTACTATGGGGATGACAATTGAGTATGTTGACGATATATTAGCTGGTGCGCCCGTACGTGGTGTCGGCCGTGCTGCGCGACGTGCAGTTCACCCAGGAACGCTACGACAGCTTCATCGACCTGCAGGACAAGCTGCACCAGAACATCTGCCGTCGCCGCACGCTCGTGGCCATTGGCACGCACGATCTGGACTCGGTCGAGGGCCCTTTCACCTACAATGCGCTGCCGCCGAACGAGATCAAGTTCCAGCCGCTGAGCCAGGACAAGGAGTTCGAGGCCAAGGAGTTGCTGGACTTCTACCGCACCAACCCGGACGTCAAGCACATCAAGCCGTACACTGACATCATCTACGACTCGCCCGTGTACCCGGTGATCACGGACAAGAACGGCGTGGTGCTGTCGCTGCCGCCCATCATCAACGGCGAGCACTCGAAGATCTCGCTGGACACGAAGAACGTGCTGATTGAGTGCACGGCCACGGACATCACCAAGGCCAAGGTCGTTCTCAACACGATGATCGCCATGTTCTCCGAGTACTGCGCCAAGCCCTTCTCTGTGGAGCCCGTGCAGATCATCTACGAGGACGAGAGCGTCAACAAGACGGAGATGACGCCCGACCTAACCAAGCGCGCCGTGGAGGTGCAGATCAAGAACATCTACTCGATGCTCTTCGGCAAGGGCGAGCCTATCAACCTGGATGTGGACCGGATGTGCAAGCTCTGCAACAAGATGCAGCTGGACGCCAAGCCCTCGGGCAACGGGAAGACCATTGTGGCCGAGGTGCCCATCACGCGCTCGGACATCCTGCACCCCGTGGATGTGATCGAGGACGTCGGGATCGCGTACGGCTTCAACAACATCCCGCTTACGATCCCCCACACGCAGACGATCGGCATGGCTCAGCCGCTTAACAAGCTTGGCGACCTTCTCCGCGACGAGATCAGCCGCGCTGGCTACATTGAGCTGCTCACCCATGGTCTGTGCTCGCACAAGGAGAACTTCGAGTACCTGAACCGCAAGGATGACGGTCACTCCGCCGTCGTGCTGTCCAACCCCGCTACCGTCGAGTTCGAGGTTGTGCGTACGTCGATGCTGCCTGGTGTGCTCAAGACCATCCAGAACAACAAGGCCATGTCGATCAAGGAGGGGCTCAAGCTGTTCGAAGTGTCGGACGTCGTGGTCATTGACGACAAGACGGACGTTGGCGCCAAAAACGTGCGTCGAATCTGCGCGGCCTACACGGGCCCGACCGATGGCTTCGAGGTCATCCACGGTCTCGTTGACCGCATTATGCAGCTCATGGGCATTCCGTCCGCGCTGGAGATGCCCGCCGGCACCAAGGAGTACTACACCATCACGCCTGCGGAGGAGAGCACATACTTCCCTGGCCGGTGCGCGTTCCTGACGCTGTACAAGGAGGAGGCTGAGCCGCTTCGTCTGGGAACGTTCGGTGTGCTGCACCCGCAGGTGCTCAAGAACTTTGACTTGCTCAACCCGACTTCTGTGCTGGAGATGGATCTGGAGCCTCTGGTCTAAGCCCCCCAAACGCTTGAGTGCTAGAAAACAAGTGCACGTTGACCTGATTGAACACGTGCAGGAAACGAGCGAGGTAGACAGCCAGCCGTTGGAGCAGTGGCGGGCGGCATGGCGAGCTGGTGTTGCGTGGCAGGTAAAGCGCTGTGATGCGAAATCCACGTGTGCATGTGCTTTGTGTGTTGGTTGCTTGGTTGTTCATTCGTCTGATGCAGGTCCCAGGAGGTCAAGAAGCAAGCAGTTCACTAAAAATATGCAGATCGAGTGCTGACGTCTTCCTGCACTGCTGCGAAGTGAACCAGCAAGGCTTCAAAATAGTTTTTGAGCTTCGGATTGCAGACCTTTTCAGCTTGCGCAGACCAGCGACATCAGAGGGCAATGGACGGCGACGCACTTGATCGCGAGCTGGCCTCGTTGGCCGACACTATCAGTGTGAGCAACCCGATCACCTTCGGACACAAATCAGCCTGGTAACTTTGTTTGAAAACACTGTCAATAATGGCTGTTGGTTTTCTCTGATCTCGTTAATTGTAATGAATTTGTAGGCGCTCGACGCAGCAGGACACGGAGCTTGCAGCTAAACGGGAAGGCGACTTTGCCAAGACGTTGCCGAGGAAGTTCGTTCTCACGGAGCCTCAAAATGCCAAGAAGGACTTTGCGCTTGTCGCCACTGCGGCCAGGAACCCGGTGCAGCCTCTTCGTCCCAGTCTGCTGCTGAATGAAGATGGTAGCAGGAGCAACAATGCGAAAATCTCCGGCGAGATTCCTTCCAGGGTTGCCTTAGCGACCCCGCCGACGCGAGTTCCGATTGCCAAGCGTAGCCACATGGACGGCGTCCTGCGAGGAATCCCAGGGGGGTCGGAGCCGATGTCCACGATCCAGCAGCGCGCATTCGTGTACGACAGCGAGATGGACAACATGAACAAGGGCAAGGA
The DNA here is from genome assembly GCA_012295415.1 of Phytophthora chlamydospora. Taxonomy (NCBI): domain Eukaryota; phylum Oomycota; class Peronosporomycetes; order Peronosporales; family Peronosporaceae; genus Phytophthora; species Phytophthora chlamydospora. The sequence continues at coordinate 15,854 of JAABLK010000006.1, read as the reverse complement.
CACGAGCCATCACCGCAAGCGAGATGCTTACTCAGAATACGTGGAGGCTCGAGCCCGATTCAGCAAGATGCACAGCGTGAACTAGCTTACGTTGGTGGTAGAAGGGATCAAGCCTACTGGGATCAATAATCTTATCAGTACGATCGTCATTCATCACTAGGTGTACTGCTCGATTCGTCCGGTGGAGGCAACAGCACGGCCGAGTTGACTACACTAGAAGCATCTTCAACAGTAGGGTCCAAGGCCGACATGGAGTCGATGCTATCACCAGTTCCACTTGACGCGTCGTGATCCAGAGCAGCATTGACGTCTGCGTCGTCAGATTCGGACGACGCTGCTGCAGCCAGGAGCTGTTGAGCTTGCTCCAGAAGGTCGTGGGGTGGCGGTGTCTCCTCCTCTCCTTTGACCAGTAGGTTGGCTGCTTGTGGCTCGTCTTCTTGGTCGTGGCCATGACCGTTTTCCTGGTCAGGAGCTTCGTATTCATCTTCATATTCGTCCTGGGCTTCGTCTTCTTGAATCTGAGCCTGTTCCGGTAAATTGTGTTCGATCTCACGGTCTTGTGCAAACTCGTCGGTCTCACCAGGATCCGGAGCGCCAATTTGCTCTTGTTCCATGACAATTTTGTATTCCAAGTCGTGGTCTGGAAGCTGAACTTGCTCTTCATTTTGTTCATGCTCGAGCGAAGCCTCATCCGTGAACTCGATTTCCACTGGTTCTTGAGCTGAGGTATTGCTCAGCGCTTCATCCCTTTCCTCATTTTGGATCTCAGCCATCTCGTCCTTGAGTTGTTCAGATGAGGTTGCTACCTCTTGAGTCAACGGATGGTCGCGTTCCTCCGGATCCTCATAACCACAATAATCAGCATTATGAATTGTTTCGTGATCAACTCGCTCCAGCTCGTCTTGGCCCTTCTCTTCTTTATCAAGTTGCGCGTCTGAGGCTCTCCCGTCTTGCTCTTCTTGGTCATCGAGGTCAGACTCGACCTGGTCCTGTATTTGCTCTGCTTCCTCATGTGCCACACTAATACCCTCGTCAGGTTTGCCCTTCTTGGGGCGATGAGTTTTTGCCTTCGGTTCCTGTCCGATCTGGTCCGTGTCAATGCCCGGTGCCGAGATTACCAACGATGCTAATGATTCAATGTGCTCGAGCTAAGAGCAAATTACCAGCCACAAATGTTAGTACAACGTACATGAATAGGGAAGAATTCAACATTCGTCGACGAACCTGGACTTGAGCATCCGAGAGAGCGGCGACGAGGTATCCACGGTGTGCTGCCGCTTCTCGCTTCTCTCTTGAGCTCACAAACCGTGGTTTCTCAGCTTTTTCGTCACTCTGGTTCTGCTTTTGTTTGGGACTTTTCTTCTTCGCTTGCTTTGATCCCTGCTTTAGTGATGTCTTAGCTGGAGACGGACTACCAACTGGCTGGTTCTTCGATGAGCAGCCTTTCCCTTCATCACGGATTCGCTGGACAATGCAGTAAGGGCTCTTTCCTGGCTTCTTGGCGAGCTTCAGTTCGGCAATCGCACCCACCAGCGCTCCCGTCGATTGACTCTGACCAATTTTACTGCTTTGTCCCAATGCTGCGAGGCGATGCTGAGGTTTCGCCTTTGACAGACGATCGGCAGCCTCCAGAATATGCCGAAGTGCGTGGCTTCCACGTTTGGTTGTGTCTTTCTGCTGGTAAAGTTCGCGGAAAAACGCTTCCTCTCTCTGTTGCTGCTGGTGTTGAGGACTACCGTCGTGAATCCCATCGGGTATTCGCAGCGCCTCGCTGTCGTCGGCCTCAAATACTTCAATCCGTGGAGGAAGTTTTGGGGCCATCGGCAGAGAATGCAACGTGCTACGAGGACCCACTTTATGCTTCCCATGCTGGCGCTCATCAGTCGGCACCGGCTTCCAAGCCGAGGCAGGAGGCTTCGTTTTACTGCCTGCATTACGAGCCAAAGGGCTGGTAGTTAGCAGAACCGAATCGGATGGGTCATCGGCGAAATATTCCGCATGCTTGGGCTTTTCACGCACGGGACGCAACAGTGCAGGCGCGCTGGCACTGCTCCTGATACCGAGTGCATTGGCTTCAAGTGATGCAGTGGCGTAGTCTGCATACACAAGACAGCAACGCTCGCAGACGCCAACAGTTTTGTGAAGAAATATCGGGTCCTGGCGGTGACGAGCAAAATCTTCAGCCCGCAGCGTCGGGTGCAAGTACCGGATGACAGGAGGCACGAGTAATTCACGCCCTTGCCATGTCTTTAGACCCGAAGTAGCTTTCGACAGACCGCTGTCGTCGCTGCTTAAACTGACAGATTTCAAGTGGCGAAGGATGCCAAAGCCTACACCCCCCGCTTGTTGTACGACTCGATCGTCGGGTGGCCACTCGATGACTACTTGGTTTTCTTCCTGAACGCGCTCTCGAAGAAACCTCAGCACATGTTGAAAATGTGCCAGTACAGCTTTGTAGGTCGTAGGCAGCAGTGCACGATGAGCCACAACTTGAGCACAACTCGCACAGCGCGTCTGTCCTGGGCGGGGCTCTTCGTTCGCTTCAGGATTGTTCGTGGCGCTCAACGATACTGGACCACCACCGGAACCTTGGGCAAACGCGAACGTGGGGACTTTCGCGTCGCTAACGATATCAAGCGGTCGGATTGTTGGTTCTTCGGTAGGCCTATCGAGTGCGAAAATGGCCGTCGTAGGAGCTAACGGTGGCTGTAAACGCAGTGATGAGCTCCACAACAACCACAATCGATCGTCTGCGTCAACTTGAAGACGCAAAACCATCCGCGCGATCCGGAACTTGTGGTAAGATACGCGAGTGACATGATCCACAAGTCGTTCGCAAAGCTGCTGCACCATTCCAGGGAGAATGGAGCCTCGTACAGGTTCCGGTCGACTGAGTGCCTCTGCACCACCTCCTTCTTCGAAAGTTACACCACGCTCGTAGACGCTAAAGCGCGCGTCATGGATGGCATGCACATTTACACGACGCTCCAGCAAACACAATTTTGGGGACCAAATCGCGCGTAAAGTCGAGTTTCGAGCTCCTTTCGGAAGAGAAAAACGCTGGAGGATCCCCGCGGACTGAGGGGAAGACGAGTTCGGAATCTCCGGCCGTTTGTACAAGAACTCGCGAAGTGCCTCAGCGTCAAAGTATTCGATCGCCGGGCTTGTGCTCTCCGACTTGGGGAGGTAGAGAAAATAGGCCACGATATCTGTCGTCGCCTTCTTTTTAGTGAACGAATGCTCGATGTGCGCTGCTGTGAGGTTTGCTCGATGTTTGCGCTTGATGCGTCCACTTTTGCGACTAGTGAAGTACCAAGCCACTGGCTGCGAACCTCGATACACCACCGTTGGGGGGACACTTACCCGTGGACCACCGCCAAGGTCGTCTGTCGTCCAGAGGTAGTGGAAAAGATTTTCCACCAAGCCATCACCTTCCAGTGGCAATGGAGTCGCCATGTCGGACAAGTTGCTGGCTCGTGACTTGATCAAGGCGTTGTCCGTCGGTCACTTGGTGCATATTTGCAGCATGGTTTCCGCTATTTCCAGGATTGACGGAGTTTCAACTTTCAACAACACCAAGGCTGAAGGTTCTTCATTGCGAAGTGCAGGTGAAGACAAACCAACCCCAAGAACTCCCATGGCAATGCGTAGCAATCAACAAGCATCACCAGCCAAGTCCTCCAAGTCTTTTGCCGTGGAACCCACACATGGGGTTGGAGTGGGGCCTTCTGCAGTTGAGCCGGAAGCAAAAGGCCAGCAGGACCTGCAGCATGCCGTGGATCTGTACCAGAAAGGCATGGAGATCGCTCACGGAGCAACAACATTCGATGACCACTGCCGCGCCATTGAAAGCTTCAGCTTGGCCATCGCCATCCGCCCAACTCAAGCGCGATTCTTCCTTGCTCGCGGTAACGCGTTTCGTGCTATTGGAGAGCTGGAACGAGCCGCCAAAGATTACGGATCCGCTATCACACTCGATGACCGCAGCGCACTTTACTTTGCCAACCGTGGGGCTTGCTATCGCAAGCTCAATCAAACGGCGAAGGCGCTGGAAGACCTCACCAACGCGATTGAGCTGGATGGACGCAAAGCCCCTCATTACTTCAATCGAGCGCTCGTGTTGCACGACGCCGGATTCTATCGTGAGGCCATCATTGATTTCTCCAAGGCCCTTGAGGACGGATCCACTGCTGCTGCAAATGCTGCAGCGAATAACTCTGGAACGGCAGGCACAGCACCGACCGGAATCGGTGGCGGGATTGGCATTCGCGTTGAATATCGCGCGCTGCAGACTCGTGCGTACTGCTACCGACGACTTGGGCACTTGTCCAAGTGCATTGAAGACTTGCAGGCAGCCATCAAGTTGGATCCTCGCAACGCGTCAGCCTTTAGCGCCCTTGCACTTGCTCACTTCGAGTGTGGAGACTTCGAACGCGCTGCCGACGGATTCACGCGGGCCATTGAGCTCAACTCGGGGAATGCTAGCTACTTCAGCTATCGAGGTCTTTCGTATTACCGTCAAGGCCAAGAAGCCGCCATGAAGCAGCGGCAACAGCAAAGCGCAACTACGACCGTCACTAGTGGCATGGGCGCTTTCGCACGACAGTGTCTGGCTGACTTCAACAAGTGCATCCAGCTCGATGGCCGAGATCCGCAGGCTTATTTCTACCGTGGATCCGTACGACTTGCACTAGCTTTGGATCAAGACCAGAAGCCTTCGGCTTCATCCACGAATGGCACCACCACTACAGATACGAAGCCAATCACGAGAGAATTGAGTGACAGTGGCGAACCTACTGCCAACGTGGTCACCCCTGCAGCTTCGCTTGTGAGCTACATGTCTGCAGCTGAGCAGCTCGAGGCGGCATTTGCCGACATCGAAATGGCCTGTACGCTGTGCCCCACCGGTATCCCCTACAAGATAGGCATGGCCATGATCATGCAGCTGAAGCAGCGACATTCCGACGCTCGCTCCATGTTCGAAGCTGTGGCATCGAGTTCTCCGGAGAATCGCAAGAGTGTCTTGGTTCAATTCCACACGGCGCTATGCTGTCACGCTCTGGGCGACTACGAGCGCGCCTTGGAACTTCTCACGGACGCTCTCGACGTTCTTCCAGACGAGCCGCTCTTCCTCGAAGCGCGAGGATTAATGCTGCAAGAGATGCGGGCGCATCCTCTTGCACTTGCAGACTTCTCTCATGCACTGGAGCTTCTGGAAGGATACGAAGACCGTAATGCAAACCAGCTCCAAATCCTCGGACTGCGTTATTTGAGAGCTGAAAGTGCGTTGCGACTTGAACGTTTTCAGGATGCCGTTGACGACAGCAGCGCGGCAATAGCAGGGGGTTCTACCACCGACATGGCTGCTTTCAATGCCCGTGGCATGGCCCTGCGCGGTCTTGGCGACTACGATCGTGCTCTGAGTGATCTCAATGTACGCACCAAAGCCTCATCGCTGATGTACACCGTCGCCTGATAGCCCATTGACCACTATATACCGTTCTTGATGCAGGCTTGTGTGACCCAGGCTCCGAAAAATGATGTTTTCCGCTTTCATCGTGCCTTATGCCTCATGGAGTGCGCGCGCTACTCGGAGGCATTGCCGGATCTCCACGAGACTGCGACTCGCAACACCAGGGATACGAAGTATGTCTGCGTTCTGTTGGTTTTGCCGTTGTCGTCTTTGAGCTCACGGAGTTTTGGTACGGCAGATTGCTGTACTACATGGGCTTGTGCTACTATCACGAGCGCCAACCCAGTGAATGCGTTGTCTTCATGAAACGCGCACTGGAATGCCAACCCACACAAGAGCTGCTCCCTGATCTGTACGTGCGCATCTCGTACTCCATCTTTTCCATTTCGTATCTGACAAACTTGGTTTTGAGCAGATACTATCACATGGCGCTTTCATACGCGCTGGATGGCCACAACATGCACGCGGTAGAGCACTTTACCAGTGCCTATGACCATTCCTTGCTCGTGGAAAAGAGCATCGAAGCAGGGATCAACCAGGAAAGCGAGCTCCACGAGGAAGGTAACAAGAAGACGCAACTGCAGCAACTGCACGAAGCGCAGCTTCAGTATATCCATGAGCGAGCAAAGGCCTTGCAGCTGGAGCGATACCACGCTGAAGCTCTTGCAGACTTCTCCTTCGTGATCGCGCAGCAGCCGACCAACGCGCACGCGTACTTCCGTCGCGGTTTCGCCCACAAAGCGCTTGGAGATTTCAACGCTGCTGCTCATGATCTGCAAACTGCCCGGCTATTGGATCCGAACAACCTTCAGCTCGTTGTCAATTACAAGGAACTGCGCGATGTCGAATGCATCGTGCTCTGCGCCCCAGGAGAAGAGAAGCGCTTCTAAATGCGTAGCACGGTAGCACGGTTTGCCCGTGAAACATATCTTCATGAATGGTCGCGTATCCATTGAGCTCGCCGCTTCAACACGCAAAGCGAATTAGTGTAGGAAGCGACGAGATTGCAGCACACTCTTGTCACCTGCTGCAGGAATGGGCAACGTCTGCACCTGCTGCCAATGGGGCCGTGGGGATGCAACCTCGAAGGGTGGCAAGCCGGGCAAGAAGGACACGTGGTTCGAGCAAGATTCCGTGCCGCTGGTGTCCGACAGGCACGGTCTGGACGACATTGGGTCTGACGACGCTGATGGCACTTTGAAGAGGACAGTCTTGATCCGCTCGCCCCGGTCAACAAGCACTTCAACGAGCGACTTCGGTGAGAGCTCCAATCACCAACGAACGTCACGTCACCTTCAGCAGCAGCACGAGCTGGATGAGAGACAATATCACATTGAGCGGGTCAAAGCAAAATCAGTCGACTCGAGCAGCTTCAGTCGTCATCCTTCAAGACGATCACACCATGGAGACGAAGAACGTCCGAGAAGTCACAGCAAACACCACCACCGCAGCTCACGCCAAGTTGATGACGGAATCGACGGTCGACTTCAACATCCGCGAACAATCAGGTCCACCTCGCTGGAGGTGCAAGACAGCACTCGAGAAATGCGCTCCTCGTCGGCAGCTTCCCCAAGATCTCCACGAGCCACTTCTCAGTCTCAGGACGCCGCCTCCTTTGCAGACGACGAAGTGGAAAGTGTAGACTCGTTTCCCGGCTCGACCAGATCTCACAGATCATCATCAGCATCATCGTCACCCAAAGCTTCATCTAAGAGCGGATCTCCTCATAAGAAGCCACGCTACGGACGAAAACACTATCGAGCAAACGTGAACCGTAAGTAGGCTGTAACAGGGTCAGACAACGCATTCCATCCCAGCATATGCACTGCACCCATACAACTCGAACGCGTCTTGTCCACGTCCCCGCAGCTCTTTGCTTTCATTGATTCTAATCCTCGCCTGTGTATCTAAAAAGCATTGCACATCCGGTAACCCCACAACTACTTACATGCATGACATGGACTGACCAATGATTCACTCACTCGCGTAGGGTTACCAACCTCTTCGATGGTCGAGCTGTACATGTAGTATTGCTCTTGCCTATGGGGCGTTGTCGAAGGATTGTGCTCGGCTCAGCTAGACTGCTTTGATTTGGGTGATCATTTCGGCATGGAGCCGATGTACTGCAGAAGCCGCCGTTCCGAAATGCTTCCATCCAGACCGGGAATGCCTCCACCTTCGCTAGCAACGAACTTGAAAATGGGCTCTTCGCTCTCGAAGCCGCCGAGATTGTACGGAGCCTCCGTAGGGGTGTAAATGACACCGTCGACCTCGTGCGTCACGCTCTTGGCAAACTTCGTCAGCATATACTCGGTCTTGGACAGACGGAAGTGGTCTTTCATGCGCACGCGGAAAGGTTCCTTCGAGTAGTCGAACGTCTTGTCCTGCTTACGCCAAAAGCAAGAGATTAACATGCTATCAAATTTCACCGATTGAGCATACCAACAACGTACATTCTTGCGTGGCACGATGATTTCGTTTTGTAAGCATTGCAGCCGCTTCTCTAGCTTCTTCTGCCAGATCGGCGTACCCTCCAAGAAAAGGATGTCGAACGCCAAGTATCGTGCAACCTTCACGTCGTGGTCTTGGTCTTCCACGATGAGTCCGTCGATCAGCGTGTTCACCTGGAACTCGTTCTGCATTGCAAATAGAAGGATGCACATTAGTCTTGCTCTTATCGATTATCCGCTGTGCATCCACACACATACCGGCGCTCTTCGTCGAGGAAACTTCATCTCCACCTTCGTGAAAGTCATGTCTCGAGACACAACGTACGTGCCGTCAGCAGTCACGTAGAGAAGACAACGGCGGCTGCAATTTTTCAATATAAACAAGAATTAGCAATTAATGAAAGCTTCTACACAAGTGGATATAAACAATTCAGCGGAACGTACCCACGCGCCCGCCAGGTGACGAGGTAGGCCTTCGTTAAACCACCCTTTCGCTTGTATGCTCCGTCCGCAACGTGCGTCGCTGTAAAGGGGATTGTCTAATTGGTCGTGCACAATGCCAACTCAGGTGAGCTCAAGATTCGCCAAATTGCCGCCATGTAAACCATTCGTACCTCGCATCCTGGGAAACCTTCAATGCCCGTGAGTTTTTCAAGGGACGTGATCAGCTTCTGGTGCTCTTCCGACGAGGTTGAAAGCGTCTCGCCATAGGTCAAAGGCTGCACCTCGTCCATCCACGACCGGATCTTGCGACGCTTGGCCGGGCGCTGCTCCTGGCGATCGGGTGGAGTGTACATGGGCGCTTTGTACACGGGAGGAGTGGGGAATCCGCCAGGGGTGGTCGCCTTTCCATTGCTACTTGGCGACGTCTTCGCGGGCGCATCACCCGGCAACACGATCTTCTCCTTCCGCACAAACTTATTCGCTCGGTCCTGTTCCGTCACGACCTCATTGCCGACAGACGATTCGCTCTTGCGTTTGCGGGTTTCGTCGTTTTCCCACCGGGGCGGAGCGGGGACAGCTAGTTGCGTCGACTCGGACGGGAGTGTGCTGTAATACTTGCGATACAGCCGCTGCAACCGGAAAGAAAGTGGCAATACGCGCTGAGTAATTGGTCTACAAACGCATCAGTTCCTTCAGCATTTACCTCAAGATAGTGTCTCGCATAGATTCCAGGCGGGGTCGACGCTGCGAATTCCTCCACCGCTGCGTCCAGGTTCATCCCGCAATTCTCCACGAGAAAACTGCAGTGCAGCAAAGTGTAAGCTTCCCGTTCCCACCACAAAAAGTCGTCTACAGCCACACGCACCTCACAATAAGAAAACCCACAAAGTTGTAGCCCTCCGCGCCAAAGACAGCAACATCCATGTCCTTGCGCTCGCCCTCGAGGTGGCTCGTCACTGCCTCGCAGAAGGCTTGCACCATCTTGCCGTCGTGCGCATCGCGGTCCTTCTCCTCCGCGTCTACCGCAGTGCCAGCAATCCACGTCAATCTCCTCTTCAAGACTCCACACCTCCATCTACTACCAACCTTCTGGCATGTCGACCTTCAGCTTCACATACTGCACGTCCCAGTCGTCCCACTCCCTACACAACACCCAGATACGTCAGCAACCTTGTTTTAACTCCATTGACAGCTCAAAGTTCCCCGTACTTGACGTCGTGGAGGAACGTGTCGCTGCCCGTGGCGTCAATCACCAGCCCCACGTTTACCACGGAACCCGAGCGCGTGTCCGCGATGAGCTTCTCCATGAGCGCCGAGGGCGCGTAGCTCTTCCTGGCCGAGAAGTGGACTTCATAGCTGGAACAACAAGGCAAGATATGGCATCAGTAAGTGCGGATGGAAGGGATATACGGCGCTATAGCCTCACGGCCGCGTACATGGAGGAGAGCGGCGCCCGAACGGGCAGGATGGGCGCGCTCTTGAGGCGTGACGTGTACTGCGGCGTGCGCTCGAACTGCTGCCAGCGCGCAGCGTCCCATCGCAGCAGTTTGCGGCCGCCGCTGCTTTTGTTCTGCTGTTGCTGCTGAGCCGCGCGCAGCTTGGCCGCCACCTCGGCGTGCATTGCGTCCTCGCTCATGGCTCTTGCAAGAGGTGGTCGCTCCTTTGAACGCTTTCTTCGACTTCGCGCCAACACCCGGACAGAGCCGGAGTAGGGGAAAAAACCTCGGGATCTTCAAATGAGGAAAAAACCTTATTTCGGGCACAAACGTGAGGGAAGGAAGAGAGTGACGAAGCAACAATTCGCCGGGCTCACGAGCACGGCACATCAAGCCATGCAGCGCCTCCGGAATGCGTGGCGCCAGTCGCGCGCCACGAGTGCTAAGCAGGGCCAAGAGGTGCGACCCCACTACGCCTACTTGTATTAAACGCTGTAGTTGTTGACGCGTCAATTTGGTGCAATTCCCGTGAGCAGGAGCTGCAGCAGGTGCTGACGAAGCTACGCAAACTTGGCCAGCGGTCCACGCTGGAGCAGGTGCATGCGAATCAGTGTGGATGTAGGGGAAAATTAAGGCTAATGTCTGGTTTATTATGCTGAGCAGTTCAAGGAGTCGCCGCTGGTGGCGAAGCTGAACTCGCCCTTGCAGTTCCATGGCCTTGGCAACATGATCTACAGCAACGCGGACGGCAACGGCGAGGAGGTACAGAAGGCGCTGCATCTATGGAAGATCGCAATGGATAAGGTACGTGACTGGCTGGGCGTTGTCAGGTGCTCCTATGCTGAGCTGTACTTTTCTAGGGAAGCGAGAAGGCCAAGTTCAGCTACGCGAGCTGCTTGAAGAAGGGCATCGGTGCGACCTCTCAAGCTTCGGTTGTTGTAGAGCTGCTTTGACATTGTCATCGGGTCTGCAGGTTTTCCCAAGAAGGATCTGGCTGGCGCTACCAAGTATTTCAAGGAGGTAAGAAGGGCACACATATTCATATGCTGGACCGCGACGAGTGTGGCTTAGCTTATCTCGCACTTTTTGGTAATCAGCTGGCTGCTTCTGGCCATGGGTGGGGGACCTTCGCGTATGCCGATGCCTTGAACACTGGCGAGGGCACGCGCAAGAATGAGAAGAAGGCGTTTGAGCTGTACAAGAAGTGCGCTGAAGTCGGCATCCCGCCGGCTTACATGAATGTCGCCAACATGTACTTGTCCGGAACAGGCACGACGAAGGTAAACGCTCGCGAATTGCTGTTAACGTTATGAATATTTGCTCACAAACACTGAATCTTGTGCAGAATGAGGCGAAAGCCTTGAAGTGGCTGACGAAGGCAGCCGAGTCGGGAGACCCGAACGCGAAGTCAAAGTTGGGCGACTACTACTCGTCGGGCCAAGGGGGCGTGACGAAGGATTTGGCTCGCGCGGTTCAGTACTACAAGGAAGCTACCGTTGCCGGTGTCATCACCGCGCAGTACAACCTAGGCTGCCTATTCCTCACGGGAGATGGTGTGCCTAAAAACCCATTGCAGGCTGAGGCTCTCTTCCGCGCAGCCGCGGAGAAAGGTTTCGTGATGGCTATGGTTAACCTTGCTCAGATGTATCGTACTGGATACGGCGATGTGCCCCGGGATCTGGAAACCGCACGCAAGTGGCTTGAGCTGGCAGCCCCGCACGACCCAAACGCAAAGGAGCTGCTGAAGGTTGTGATGGAGTCCTGAGTCTACCTACGGTCACGGAACCACCACAACCGGTTAAAGTTGATACTGGGATTAGAGTTTTGAATTGTTCTTCCTATCTACTGTGATACTGCATCTAAAGGCTGAAGGCGGACACAAACGCTTGGATGGTGCACACGGCGCACACGATGGAGCTGACCGCGAGAATAATCCAGGCCGTAAGTTTCCGACAATCCGTGTTCGGCTTCTCGCGCCGAATGCACACGTAAGACACGCACGGCAGGACGTACGAGATCAGGAGACCGACCGTGGAGCCCATGAGGTTCCACACGACAGCTACGCCCGGTGAAAGCAGTGCTATCGTGATGACACCGGCCATGATGCTGACGGTGAGCAGCACGTGCACCACAGTAGATTTGAACCTTCCCCGAGTAGAAACGGTGGTGGTGCCAGCCGATGCTGTGGCTCCAGTACTGGGCAACAGAGCAGTTCCCTCGCCAGTTTCGGAATCGGATGAATCAGGTGCGTCATAGACCTTGGCACGCGTGTTCATGAAGCTACGGATGATCTTGGCCAGTCGAAGCAGATTGCTGCGGCAAGGCTGGATGATAAGCGGCAGGCTCAGCTGGATGGTGACGAGCAACCCGAGGCGTCCGAGGTTCACGAGCTGGTCGTTGTTGCTGAAGTTGTTGAGAATATCGCCTTGCACGCCGTTCTGCTGCTGGAACGCGAAGAGGTAGCCCATGATGCCGACCACCATGTAAAACAACCAGGTGGAGAACATGGTAGAGGCCACGATCTTTTTCAAGCGGTGACGCGTAGGTTTGTGCAGCTCACGGTACACCGGCATCACGTTGAAGTGGCAGAGGAACGACACGGAGATGATGGGAAATGCGTAGGCGGCGTCCGCCCAGCTGTCGGGAAGCATTTTGATGGGGACGTGGTGCTCCGCTTCGACCTCGAGCACGTCGCGATGCCCAAACGTAGTGTCCACTGCTCGCACCGTGATGGCAATTGCCAGCACCAGCACGGACACGAGGCTGAAGATGGAGGTGAAACGCAGCGCGTCCATTGAGCGCGCTAGCAGCGCCGGCGACACGAGCAGAACACAAATGATAGTCAGTCCGTTCTGTTCCGCTTCCGTCACGGGACGGTTGTACAGGAACCTTGCTCCCAGCGATCCCACCAGGTCCTTGGTAAGAATGACGTACGCCACAAGCGTGAGGAATGTAAGCAGCACGAGCAGCACGACGGTGATGCGTCCGGCCCTTGCGCCGAGCGCTTTTCGGACGACTTCCTCGTACGAAGCGGCTCTTCCTCGACGACTGCAGCTTACGATGACGTAGAGGCTGAAGGTAGAGGCGGAGGCGGCGATGACCATAAAGATGAGCGCCACCAGCAATCCGCACTTGTCGAAGGCAAAGGGCAGCGACAGGATGCCGCCGCCGATGATGGTGCTGACGAGGTTGAAGACGGCGGACGGCGCCGTGGCGGTGCGCGTGGTGGCGTGCGGCCCGGGGCTGAAGAACTCGTGGCTGGCGCGGTCGCGCTCGTAGCGGTACACGCCCGTGTCGATCATGGCGCCTTGCGAAGACGGCGGCGCGGATTGCATCTTGGCGGCGGGTGCGATCTGAAGCTGACGCGGTGGATTTGTGAATGACACAAAAGACCACACCAACTTCAAAGACAGATGGTGATTGGCCAAACGTTTGCCTTGGTATTTGTAAGCCGGGGTTTCTGAAACACAATGACTTGATGTTTGTATTTAGGAAGTTCTAGTGGCAACGGCGGTTGACCTTGGTCTGCAGTTTGAAGTGTGTTTTGGACAGCTCCTCGCGGCACGGGCCCGTGGCGAACAGTGTGAAGCCATGGCCCGCCGCGACGGAAACAATGGGCCCTACGCCATAGCCCCGGAAGCTGCCGCGGTCCACGACGCCGGGCTCGGCGATATCCATCGCACCGACCTCCGAGCTTTGCCTACCCAGACAGCCTGACGCGTTCTGACCCCACGTATACAGATTTCCGTCGATGGCGAGCGCGCAGCAGTGGTGAGACGATGTCACGATAGCGCGGCAGCGGACGCGGCGGTGGCGGAGCGTTGGAATGCAGGCTGCAGCGTGAAGAGCGTCAATATCGATGAAACCACGAGCAGAAGGCAAGACCGTAAACCACCTCACGTACTTGGAAGTGCCGTCACCTTCTGTTTGCCTAGGCCAAGCTACACAACACAAAGCACATCACGGTCAGGGAAAACGAAAACAGTCACCCGACCACAGGGTTAGTGACCTACCTGTCCTTGCAAACCGCTCCCAAAAGCGTACACGTAGCCGCCGGTGTGATCACTTAAAGATACTCCGAGACCTCTCCTTAGAGCTATGTCGGGGAAGGTTTCGTCTCGCTCCTGTGCAATGCACAATGTGTGCCAGCTGCCACAGCATACGTCCAGGACGACATGTTTCTCTAAAGAGCTTACAACTTGCGGGTGGAAAGAGTCATCGTTGCTGCCGAGTCCAAGACGCCCGCCATCACCACAACCAAAAGTGAAGAGCTGGCCATCCGCTGATACAGCTGCGGTATGCACAGCACCGCAAGACACACGCGTGACTCGCTTTCCCTGAAGCGCCTCGACTATTGTCGGGGTCGGAAAGCACAACTGCAGATGCTTATCTTTCACTCCAGCACGCTTGGAATCCCCCACACCGAGCTGACCGCTCCAGCAGCTCCCCCAAGTAAACAACCTCCCTTTATCGGTGATTGCCGCGGTGTGCGAGTTGCCTACGCTCACCACAATTACACGGGAGTCCTTCAGCGTTTCCACGCACCCCGGTTCCTCCGTAATAGCCTTGCCACCATATTCACGAGAATTGGTCCCCAGCTCGCCATACTCCCCCCTGCCCCACGTGAAACATTCGCCCTTTTCACTTGCCATTGCAATATGGCCGTTGGTTCGACCGCATGCAAGGTGAATAAGGCGCTTACTTGACAAGCTCGGTAGCAGCCTCGGAAACAGGAAGCACGCGTTACCGCCAAGTGCAGAGCTCAGTACATCGTTGTATTCGCCTTGACCCCTTTCTTGCTGCTGCTGATGCACTCTTGGTTTATTTGCTTTTGCAGTTGCTTCGTCAAAGACAGCTCGCCCGGCGCCACCCCAAGCAAACACTTGCCCGTCTTCGGTTCGAGCGAATGCAAAGTTGGCGTCGAATCCCTGACATCATTCAACAAAACGTCGTGTAGAAAAACAAGGCAAATCAGCGCGGGTTGGCAAGACATGCGTAGTACATGCATCGCCTACCGAGTACACGTGTGTGACGTGCATGCCACGAAAGCTTTCGATCTCTGTCGGGACTTCGTGCACGCGACGGTGGCCCAAACCGAGTTCTCCGTTTGAATTGGATCCAAAAGCAAACACCCGTCCAGAAGCTTTGTGTTGTACCAGCAAAAACACTAATGATGTCAGACACAACAGCGACAAACGCAGGAAATGCCATTGCTGACCTAGAATCGCATCCTGCTGCAGCTCAAGCAGGCGCTGCTCCTCCAGCCGAGCGAGAATCTCTGGCTCGTGCACCCAGTCTTGAATCCGAGCAATTAGCTCGAGCTTTTTCCCGTCCGTGGACAGGTCCAACAGTGTACATGCAACGTCTAACTTGGTCTTGCACCATGTTGAGACGTTGACTTCTCGCCAGAAATCTCGCGTCTTGGGTAGACAGCGGATCAGTACACCCTGCGTAAGAGCGCGTACTATCATTGTCAGCCAAAAGAATTACGCTTTCCATCGTGTCAACATGTTCCACCTCGTACGAAGGCAATTGCTCGCGACTCCATATCCGTTCTCGCTCCTGTGGAACCGAGAGACGAGCGATCCGCGCCTTCCGCTGCACGCTCGCTCTCTTGTTCTCTCCGTTGCGGCCCAGCTCGTCCTTCTCGAGTCGCATCTGGGCACGCAGATCATCCTGCAAAACATCCAGCAGCTTCATCGCGCGCTGCTCTCGCATCCTCTCGAGGGGGTTGGACGCCGCCATCGCTCTTGCTAAAGTTGCGTCGTTACAAAAAAAGGCTACATTAAGATTCGGAGGGCACTGAAAATATCCTATCCTGTGAGTGTGCAATCCCCGCCCTCTCCTGTTATATGCACGTGTGCATGTGGTCTGGCTATGGGTTCACTTGTCAAGCTACCTGGGGTCCTCAAGCCCCAGACCCTCTCCATCCACCATCGTTTGTGTGGCGTCACTGCCCGCCTCTCCTGAACGCTGTAGCCCGCCCAAAGTTCTGAAAGTACCCCTTCATCAGTTCGAGCATGTTCCGCGCGGCGTTGACGTCCCGGTTCC
>JAABLK010000069.1:0-68762 GCA_012295415.1 Phytophthora chlamydospora | reverse complement strand
CGAGCACGCCCGTGACCTTGTCGCTGCACGACTTGGCCGGGGGCGTCACTTGCTGGACGGAGGCGTCGGTCATCTTGGAACGGAGACGGAGACTGGTGGAGACAGGGAAGACCGGAGCAAGTGTGCGCGAAGCCGCCAATTGAGGAATGAGAGAGCTGTCGTCTCGAGCGGCGCTGCTGCCCGCGGACTGCAAGGCCCTCTTGTACAAGGGACGCAGGCAGCACGTTGAAGCGATATAAGGGCCCCGTTTCTGCCGGGTGAGAGACCGAGCTGTGCAGCACGAGAGGACCTGGTTTGACGCGGCGAACTGCACCCCCTTGCGTGTCTGGCGATTTCCAGCTCGTTTAACGGCGGTGCGCCGGATGGAGCTCAGCGGTCGAAGTTGATGCCAAGCAAAGCTGCTGTGCGGGACAACCAGCACGGACCCGTGATTAACTTTGCGCCGGCCCGCACTTTAATTTTGCTGCGACATCGGCGGCAAGGCCTGCATGGAGACTGCAGCGTCGACTAGAGTGAAAGGTTCGGCCATCAATACTTTTGAGACGGGTGTCTTTTGGCCCATTCTGAAGCTCAGCTTTGAAGGAGAGAGATCCAATGTTGGGCTAAATCTTTGACCAGGAGCTAAAACTTGGCCGTTCGACGCTCTTGTTGGCCAGAGAGCGTCGACCGCCCTACAAATTGCTGCATCCTTCGACCAAAGAAAAAGTGGGTGGTGGTTGAAGTTGCCTGTAAGTGCTGGTGCGTGGTCTATGCGGGGCTGCGTTGGCAGTGCTAACTTGGCACACGAAGGCTACGAAAAGCACGGGCTGCCTTGCATCGAGCCGATGCACATGAAAAAGGGTCTGAGGCCAATGCGGAGCCGCCAACAGATAGCCTGCATTGGCCTTGCACTGCTTCGGCCTTCGCTGCCCGGTGCTCGCTTGAGGTGTGGATGTATCAGGAGCGGCTCGAGGTGTACCAGTCGAGTACCCGTTGCTCATCCCGCCTTGAAGTTGACCGTTCTGGCGATGCCGATCAACGAAAAACTTGCGTGTCGGCCGATGCCCGATCTACAGTACGAAGATCCACCGTTAAACGCTGGACGGGGAAGCCGCTGCTTGGTGCGCTTCGAGCGGCTTCCTCGGCAGTCGACTCGACCGGCTCGCCGAGCGCACGTCGAGCTGGGGGGTGCACGACGCTACCGGGGAGAAAAGCTGACGAGAGAAGCTCAACTCGGTACGTGTAGGACAGCCTGGCCTGGTGTCGACTGCGAGGCGCTCGGCGTCGTCGACGGCCTGCAGGTCACAACCAGCCTTCAAGGAGAAAAAGCAGCAGCTGGTGGCGGTCATCGACGTCATGGCCAGCTCGAGCTGCTTGAAGTTGACTGGGTAGATGCATCATGATGGCCAGCTCGAGTATTTTTGTCAGCATGGAGCTCGCAGCGGAACCGACGCCGACACAAGCAAAACCATGGAGCTGACCACGGACATCATCAAGCGCCGCAGCGGGCACTATGACACGAGTCTGGTCGCGCTGCTGGACGTCTCGCGGATGAAGATGCGCCGCCTGGCCCAGCTCGAGTCCTGCGTGAACCTGCTGGAGCTCAACGTGGCGCACAACGAGGTACGTACTTCGATGTGCATGTCGACTGCTGCACTGAATAACGAGTTTTTCTGCTGATAATGGTGCGCTGCAGCTTCGCTCGCTGGAGGGACTGCCCTCACTGCCATTGCTGCGCTGTCTTCACCTCACTAACAACCAGCTCACCTCCATCGGTTCGTAAGGGAGCATCTATGCTGTAATTTCTCTAGCTGACTAACTGTACTATAGACAATCTGCCGTATTTGCCGTTGCTGGAAGAGCTTTCACTTGCGGTAAGGACTCGCCCTGCCGCTTGCATTGCCGACCGCAGTCTATCTAACCCTCGAACGCTTTTTTTCTTGCAGAATAACCAGATTCGCAGTATCGACTTCGTCGACTTGGCGGCTAAGGTTTGTTGTGTTGTATCTGCGCTTGGGTTGAGAGCAGCTCACTAAAACACCGCTTGCGATGCAGCTACCGAGCCTCCGAGTTCTCGACTTCTCTGGCAATCCATTAAACAGCAGTGCGACCACGAAGGCCTCGAAGGCGTTGCCCGATCTCTTCATCCTGAACGGCGAGGCACTCACACTCACCAGGCTTCTGGAAGAGATTTCGTCTGCAGACTTTGGCAAGTATTCAAGCGCAGCACAAGACGAGGACTCGATGGAGGGAGATTGCTTTGAACAAGGGGACGGAGTCGACGCGACTGAAGACGATGATATCGGCGTCAACCAGTTCATAAACGAAAGCACACGCAACCTCGAAGGTTTGTACTCGTGCTACAGCTCTTCTAGCCCCCTGAAAGGGTCCAACACCGCCCATACTAACAGCAAATGCTGGATGTGTTCACAGAACTATTGCAGCGATGCAAGAGCTCGCTGGCTGCCACCGAACCCGAGCTAGTATTTCCAGCTTCAACATGTTCATCAAACGACTCAAGACACTCATAACGACATACCGGGAGAGTCCACTTCAGCCTCCGAATATCGGGGCGTCTACAGGAATAATAACACCGTTTTAACTGAAAAAATAAGAGAGTCGAGTTGCATCGCTTGTCCGTGGCGGCAGGTGGATGAATAGAGCAAACTTCCTCCATCACACACGCCGCAGCATGTCTTCTTCGGAGGTTGCTGTGGCGACCGCTGTCCCGTCGAAGATAGAGGTACGGCAAGTTGGGCACGTGGAGTTCACCAGCAGCCACTCGTCCACGCAGTCTTTGTGGAAATGGTGCGCGCACGGTAACACGCGCAGCGCCTGGGACGGCTCGTAATCGTTGAGACAGATACAGCAGCACGCGTCCTCGGGCGGGAACATGTTGGCCGTGTAAGTCTTGGTCTCTAACTGGTCGATAAGCTGCAGCATGAACACCAACAAGAACATCAAGACACAGTTTAGTCTCCGATCCTCAACCAGCTCTGCAATAACACTATTATCCTCACCTCCTTGGTAGCTCCCTTCCCTCTCATAGGGTCCTGCAACCTGCTGAGCAGACGGATGACGCACGGCAGACAGAAGCAGAGCACGGGCAGCAGCGCCACCAGCAGCAGGCAGGGCAGGAAGATCTTGGCGTAGGAAATGGCGATCATCCAGAGCGCGCACTGGTACATGACGGACCCGTCGTCGCAGCGCGCGCCGTCACTGAGGATCCACATGTTGCCCACGAGGAACCAGAAGAGGCCGGCCAGGTCGAAGCCGTACTTGAGCTGGCTCAATGGAACCATGTAGTTCTCGCGAAGACGGATGGCTCGGTTACTACGGGCGCCGTTTAAATAGTAGAGCGTCCACTCCAGCAGCAGCGTGAGCGTCAAATGCACTGTATGTAGCAGCACCCACACTTGGATCCGGTAGCACAGCGTCTCGCTGTTCCAGTGTGTGGCCATGACGGCCGTGGCGGCAGCGATCTGCGGTATATTGACCAGTGAGATGGCCCACATGATGAGGCGAGAGTTGCGCGCGTCGCGGGCTTCTTGTACGCTGCTGTTGAGCACGTTGAGCCGCACGGCGTGGGCCTCATCGGGTGCGGCGGGGCCGGAGCCCACGCCAGCGGTGGCTAGCAGTCGGGCACGAGACGGGGAGGCCAGCGTGCTGCTGCTCGGGCCGGACGCACGCAGCGCCACGCGCTCTTCGTTGCTCATGGGGGCGGCGTCGGGGGCGATAGGAGGGTCACTCTCGGGCATATACAGGGGAGGCCGGAAGCAACGATAGAGATGTCGAATAGTGGATAGTTTTTCTGAGTTCCTTTTTCGCGGAACGGAATTTTGGCCAATGGCAGAGGAGGCGGTTGTTAGTTTTGTGTTGACCAAAATACAGCCCTACCGAATGTGCACTTCGAGTGGCGTCGATGGCCGCGGCAGTCTTAGCCGAAGGGAGATTCGACGGTGCCTAAGGAGGAATCTTGAGCTGTGAGGACGCTTGCGGCGAGTTTTGGAGAGCGCTTGGTGAGCATGCAATAGATAGGAAATAAAAGCAACTTCAACTAGCCATGTTTGGAAATCTAGGATCGATGGGCAAACTTTAACAAGCAAGCCGCGTATCCCCACTTGCTTGCTCTCTTGCGGATGCCTCGTCACATGCTGAAGGGTGCAACACGTTGAAGTCGCTGCTGCAACGAATCTGCGGGATGACGCCGCTGGTCGCGAACGCCCAGAACTCGGCCTGCGAGCCGCTGAGAATAACCGAGTTGCGTGTTCTGGGAAACAACAAACCAGTTCGAGCGAAGTCCATCAAAGCTAGAGTTTTATATTTGCATCGACGATCTTACGCACATGTACAGGGACGACCAGAACGAATGCGCGCCCGCCTTTGACGCTCGGCGCGATTTGCTGGTTGTTCTGTTTCTACGGTCAAGCAAGACGCGTTTCTTGCGTCGCTCGGTCCTTACACGAGGAAGAGGAGCAGCGTGTCGACTAGCGAAGCGCCGGCCGAGTTGGCAACAACGCGCTTGCGCTTCTTGAAGAGCAATCTCGTTGGCGTCGTGATCGTGCCGAGCACCTTGCGCACCTCGTCGAACGACATGTGCTGCAGGTCCTTCTGGCCGACGGCCATGAGCAGGTCGTCCGGCGTCGCGATCTCCAGGCCGGGGGCGGACTTTGGGTCCGTCACGTTGCGGATCGCCACTGCGTAGCCGTTGGTGCGGTTGGTCTTGTCGGTACTCTTCGTGAGGGCCTTGTCGTCCTGCGTGCAGTCACGCAACTGAAGCCCCACGGCGCCGCCGCTGTACATGACCGTGTAGAACCCCTTGTCGTCTGCGTTCGATCCAGAGTGAGGTCGGCCGTCATTCGAGGAGGTCGAACCAGCGTGGGGTCTGCTATCGCCCGACGTAGGAGGAGTCGGCATGGGCTTGTCGATACGGAAGCTCTGGCGCATCGAGATGGGGATCTGCTTCCGTGGTGCAGGCACTCCAGCCCTCGAGCGCGACTTGGGGCGCATCTGCAGCGGTCGCGATAGGAACGGAGGCTTGAGGATGTTCGAGGCGTCGTCAGCCTTGTCGCTCGAAGTGGACGTGGCCTTGGGTCGCGTGGTGGGCGCGCCCAGCGGCTTCATCGGGAACAGGAGGTTGTCCTCCTCCGATCCCGACGAGTCGGACGGCGTCTCCTCCACGAGCCTGGCGAACGTAAGCCGGCACGGCCGCGGGAACTCACGCAGCGTCTGGATGATCTCCTCGAAGCGCATCTCGTCGAGACGCGTGGCATCTGCGTCGTCCTTGTCGTGGGAGATAGCGACCAGGATGTCGCCCAACACGGGCTTGAGGCTCTGGAAGGCCGGCGAGATCTTGTTCGGGTCAATAGCCGTAATGGCGGCGTGCAGAGAGCACGGGTCCATTGCCAATGACACACCTAGCGGCGTCTGCGGAGCCCACGCAAAGGCGTAGCTGCGTATCATGTCGGCGTCTGGAACTCTCGACGGAATCTCCTTCTCGCGAGACTGGAAGCGCAGCGTGATGGGCAACTTGGCTCGACGCAGCACCGTGACGAGTTGGTCGAAGGCCGTGACGGGCTGCACGTCCTGCGGCTGGTCGGGCAGCTGCAGGTCGAAGCCCACGAGCACATCGCCCACCGCCAGCGGAGACGCCAGCACGGCGGGACACGCGTTGGGCGGCACCTGGCACACCACGGGCTGGTCGTTCTCGTTGGGCGTGAAGCGCAGACCCAGCGCGTCCTGGCGCCAGACCACGTCGAACTGGTCGGCTGCTGCCATGGTGGAGTGGGGAGAAGCTGGAGCTGCGGGGGTGTCCTATTGCAGAGTGATCATTGCGACCAAGGACCTTATCGGAGCGATTTGTAACGGGCGAGCCATCAAAAACAAAGTGGTCGGCCCGGCTCTGTGCGCTCAAACTGCGGTGTGGAATCATCGTGTGGTGCACATTAAAGAGTTTCCCGCTGCGTTAGTGAGATCAAGTGAAGAGTCAGAAAGGCGGACCAAAGCGAACTATCTACTATCATACTGGAAAATCCACTCGAACGAGACTCGAGTCGAGACCAGGACGGACACCGTTTCAAGGTGCTTCGAGGCCATCCAACTCGGCGGCGGAGACGCATGAAGCAATTGTTGAGGAAGTGTTGAGCCTGTCCCGGGCATTTGTGGGTCGCTGCAAGAAGTGATGGGCGTCTTTCTCTTGAAAGCAGTCTGTCCGCCGTTGGTCGAGAGTTCCGCTGGTGATGCCCCCCCCCCCCAATTGAAGTCGCGTTGTTGCCGTGGCGGTCGACCAAAAGCGTACCTAGCTCTTGGGCAAGAACACGACCGACAGCTCCCTGGCGGCGGTGCAGATACGGCAGAGCCCTCAAACGCCACGTTCGCCCCAGACATCTGTCTTGAGGCGCGTGTAGACGTAGCAGTTAGAGACACGACCCTGTGTCGGCCGACGGCACCCGATGGCCCACCGCTCTGCTTGCATCCTCGCTGCCACCGCTCGATCAATTGTTGCTTCTCTAAGTTGCAGGCCCAAGTTTCTCGGTCTTGGTGTTCGTTATAACACCAAAAAATGACTTCGCCCAAGACTTTTTTATTGATGTCGCGCGATATACACAAAATTACACATACAACTTCAACTTTCCAACGGTGGGACCTACACTTTCAATCGTAAATGAGACTCCGCCATTGCCAGTGCACGATGCTGTTGACGAACTCCGAGATCGAACGCCGTTGTGCGAACGTGAACTGCTTGTTGCTTGGCTCCTCGCGGCGGCAGATCTCGACACGCACGTCGCCCAGTGCAGCGTCTTCCTCTTCGAAGATTTTGTCGCTGAAGGCCTCGCTCGGACTGCTAACGCCGCTGCCGTTCATGCTGGCGCTTCCAGTCGATCCTCTAGGACTTGAGCTTTCGCCACTTGCATGGCTGCTAACGCTGCGAACTCCGTCTTCGCCTTGATCCAAGACAGCGGGCTGGTCCTTGGGCGTGACAAACGTCAAGTGGATGATAAGGTCGAACGTATCGGGGCACAGCAACAGCAAATGACTGCTGTTCTCGTCTTCTTCTTGGAACTGGAACTCGCGGAGCTGATCCGCGTAGATGTCTCGAAGGCGAAGCGCCAGCTCCTGCCAGCAAACACCGGAGACGCGAAGTAACTCGTCGAGCCGCGGGTCCAGCGTCTCCAATGGCGTACAGATAGAAAGCCGAAGACACTCCTCCAGCTGTTGAGGCCCCACTTCCACACGGAACAAGTCTGGCGGAAGCGCCAAAGAATGAGCGACATCGGCACCAGGGCCGCGCGAGTCGTCAAACAGCAGCCGGGACCATAATAAGTCGCGTTCGTAGTGCTGGGCGGCCACGTGGAACAGCTCTCGGGTGAAGAGCTGCGCCTCCTGCAGCGCTCGCTCGATAGGCAGCACTCCATTACCCACACCAAGCTCCGAGGGCGTACTCTTGAGTAACAAGAGCTGCACGGAATCCTTGTCGACCGGTTTGCGAGTTAGCGGCTGCGTCGTGATCACCAGGGAATACCCACCCAATGGCTCCACCTTGCGCGTTGATGAATTTATCGTTGACGGAGGCCGGTGGAAGAAACTACCCGACGAAGAATGGCACACCACCGTGTCTGGTGTGCCGAACTGCAGCAAGTCAAGCACCTCGTATCGCGAGCCATGGCACGCAATGTAGCGCAGCAGAATCTGCACTAAGATGAGCTCGGAGCAGTTCGACTGCAGCGAGGTTGGCTGAAGTGTTACCGTCGCCATCCGTATCACACAGTCATGCCAGAGCATCGACAAGGGCGCAGCTAGCTTGGGCTTAGCAGGAGACGATTGTTGATGCGTTGCCTGGTGCTGTTGCTGATGTCGGGCCGACGTTCGTCGAGCAAACCTTGATCCCCGTGAATTCGACCGATGGCTGTCACTTCCAGGCACTGGAGTCACCGAAGAAACCAACGGAGATCTTGAATCACTCGGCTTGGTCGTGTACTTGCCGCCAGGACTTCGACTTCCAACGGACGAGCTTGGTGCCACGACACTTGAACTCTTGGATTCCTCGGGTGGGTCCGGGAAGGCGTGTAGGAAGCATTGAAGTCCTTTGACAATATTCTGGAACGTGGACGCTTTCTTCCATGGCATTGGCGGCGTCACCACGAGGGCATCATCTTCACTCAGGTGCTTGCCGACACTGTGTCCGGGATCATTTTGTCCATTATGGAAGTCTTGCGAAGCGTTAATCCACTGGAGCAAGTGCTGCTGGAAGTAGCGGATCGTAAAGCCGTAGATGAGAGCTTGAGTCTGTAGCTGGCCTCGCAGCCACGAAGCCACACTCTGAATCCTTGCTCCTGAAGCTCCAATTACTCGCTTTCCTGCCTTTGCAGCCAGGCGATTTTGAAACCGGAGGTCTTGCTGCTCCAGGTCGTGCAAGCTAACCAGTACAGCGGTTAGCCGGATCCCGCGGTTATCACACTTCACTTCCAAGACCACGATAGAAAGCGTGTCGTTGTTGGTGTTGTGCGGATCCACATTCCAGCCTCCAGCTTCCGCTGCAGCTCTCTCAGGGTGATAAAAGTACTCTGAAAAGCCATCTGCGCCTGGAAGTTCGCTTTCAGTTGATGTGATACTGGGATCGACAGGGAATGCGCGAGCGTGGCTTCGGCTCGTGTTTAGCGTTCGAAGACGACGGAAGCCGAGCGTGCGCAGATGCACAGCATATTCTTTGTAGAACTCACTCGCTACTTCCAAGCGCAGCGGCTCCAAATTCGCAGCAACCTGCTGCTTAATACCCCGTACGTCAGCGCCTGCGGCGGCACCCATACTGAGAACAGTGTGCTCAGTATACAGTTTGGCTACTGAGCAGTCATCCTGATCAAATACAAACTCCCGCTTGTAGCTCAGTAGATGCACCAGATCCATGCAAGACTGCAGAGCTCGTAGACGGCTACTCATGACGCCGTCATCTTCACCGTCAGGTACTCCAATCACGTCAGCAGCTATCCATCGTTCCACAAACGCAGCTCGGAAGCGTTGGTGCAGCAAGAGATGTCCACTCGCCACCAGATGAGCCACAACATCCTGCGCAACAGGCTCCTCCATCTCTTGATCTCCACGCAACGAAGCAAGCTTTTCCAGCAGATTCATGCCCACCGTGTGGCTAGTCGACCGGGTTTCGAATGCCTCCCAGCGCTTCTCGAGAGCTGCACAAAAGAATGGCAATGGTGTTGTGCTTTTCTTTGGTTGGGCGCCATCGTCCTCATTCTCGAGCTCGATAAAATGTTGTCGTTGCTCGGCTGTTATCCTTGACGCCCAGCGTTCGGAGTTTCCAGGAAACAAAAAGCGAGGCCCCCATGCGCACTCCAAGCGCTTCTTCCAAGAACTGTGGATACGACCCGGATCGGAAGCGACTGTGTCATTACTGCTGTTTCTGCGAGGGGCAGACGGCAGTCCAGACAACGAAGACGAAGATGACGACGTCCCCAACTCAGCCAGTCCAGTGCCTCTGGAACCTCTCCGTACAGGTCGACTAGCTCCCGTTGCCGTCGCCTTTGAGACCACCTTGGTTGTGACTGCCGAGCCGGCGTCATTCTGTGCATTCCCGTGGCTATCATCTCCGCTTGCTTTCGGGTCAGCTCCATCCGCTGCAGTATGTAATCGTGGTCCTTTAATGTTTGACAACGGCAGGTCCCAAGGAGCAACACTGTCGCCAGAAGAGGCTGCTGACGCTGCTCCGGTGTTCCCACCACCTCTGGCTGCTGGTCCACTGCCCATTCGGTTGGGAAGCGCACCTCCTCCTCTAGCGCGAGCACGCGCTGCCATCAGTGCAGTCGCAGCCCCGGCACCCCCTCTCATTCGAGTCGCGACCTCGCTTCGATTCCCAACAGAATATGGCAGGGCAGGACTTGGTCCGCTTAACCTCTTGTTTGGAGATGATGATACGCTGTCAGAAACATTGCTGCTGCTTACAATCCCACCACTTCTCGTTCTTCCAGCAGCGTAACTACCGATCAGGTTGGACGGAGCATCATGCAGACTTCGCTGCGATAACGAAGGCCCCGATGCTTCCCGTGAAAGATCTGGGATACTTGGTGGCCCCATCGAAACACCCATGTTCGTGTTACTCTTCCCTCTGGGACGCTGGTATTGGGAATCAAGCGCCTCCAAGGCCGGCTGAGTCTGTGCCTCGCGCAGATACAACCCCAGGGCAGTGCCATCGATTGAGCGCAGACGACTCGCATCCAGCACTCTAGGAAACCATTCGCTAGTCTGCAATATTGAGAGCACGGGAGGTCGATACTCGATGAAGTGCACCGCCGAGTCCTTGCAAAGCCCCGAAGAACTTTTGCCTACACCCTTTCCAGCTCGTTCCGTCCTTCCGACGGTCAGGAACAAACTACGAGGCTGCAAGACAACCGCGCCCACAGGCGCAGCCGCTGAGATGCCCGATTTTTCCAGCAACAAACTCCGCAGTAGCTTTTCGCGAAGCATAGTCCACGTAAGCACGCGCGCCAAATGCGTAGCTAGAGCCTCTACCAAAGCGGTGCTCATGTTGTATCCGTACAACCGCAAGCCCTTGCTGGTCGACAGATCCACCACGTAGTAAAATGATCTTTTCACCTGACGATGCTCGTGAGACTCCGTCTTCCGGTGATGATGGTGGCTGTTGCCGCTACTAGAGTACAACATGACGTCTCTCTCCGAAAAGCTCGAGCTCTTCGGGAGATACGGTTGATGCGACAGACCCCCCAATATTCCAATCAGAGACGAAGTTGTCGACGACACGGAAGGCGCCGTTTGTATCTGGGAGAGTGTAATTGAGTCCGAGCTTGCACCAGTAGACGCCCATGCCAGCGGCATTAGCCCCGACACAGAGTCTATGTCCGAGATCTCGGAATGAATGGAATCAGTTCGCATCAGCGGCTCAATATGATGGATCGCTGAGCTCATAGATGCCGTCGTTTCTGCGTCCGAATCGCTTGAGCCCGCGCTGTCATAGATATCTGGATCGCCCACATGCTTCATCACCAGTCGGAACTTCTCCGGTGGTGGTTCATTCGCGAGCCAGATGGCGTCGGTCCGACTTAAAACATTCTTGTAGCTACCTGAAAGCCTCGATTTCGCGTAAACGGCTGGTCGTAGATGGTGAGGAAGGCAGCTCAAAAAGCTCCGAATTTGCGCCACGGCATTCTCAAGGTCCCATGGCGCGATCGATAGGTTGACTCCCAGGCTCGTAACGGAAGACGAAGGCAAAAGGCACGCGCTTTTGAAGAGGGACAGTAGCGTATCCACATCTGAAGGTAATGAACCTGAAGTACCTGACACGTCTGGGTGACCCTCTTCACTGCTTGTGTAGGTATCATTCAGCCCGGTGCTCAGCTGCAGCTTCTTGATTGTCGCTTCGATATGATAGTCGTACAGTGCTTCATCCATGAAAGACTCGATGACTTGGCTCAGCTCCATTACGTGGATAGATCCACGAATCCACACCTGGCATCTCGCCACCAGTGCCGACGAAGTATCAGTTGATGTGCTTTTTGCGTACAACGCGACAAGCCCAGGGATATCGCGCATACTCTTGAACTTGTGAGTACTGCCCGACTCGGGTACCTCTTTCCCTTCATCACTAGTTTCTGTTTTGGCCGTGCTATTTCGGATGAGATCAACGCGCATCAGAGCGAGACCCTTACCCACCCGAGACAAAAATCCTTGGGAGAGTCGCAAGTCAGGGTTCAAATTGAGAACGTACGACGCCTGTGCCACGACCTCGGGTGACGCAGCAATCGAAGCAACCGGCAAGTCTGGCTCACCAGACACAACACCTTCATCGCCTGCCTCGGCTCTAGATGAAAAGAAGACAGGAGATCGAGTAGCTGCGTCAAACCTGCCGGGAGAGCCTTCCTTCTGGATCTCAGACAAATCTTTTTCGTAGGCGGCAAAGCAGGCCGGGTGTATCAGGGTGCTATCCTGTACAAGTGTTGTTCCTTTGTCGTCGTCGGCCTTCATCTCTGCACCCTTTTCCAGTGCAAAAGGTCTCGGACCTTCCTCAGCAGGCAGACTAACGCTGCTCCCTGCAGACGCCAAACTCCCACGCCGTGTCCGTCGGGAAGAGTTGTTCGCTACATCTCGTTGATTTCGTGAAGGTAATGACCCACCGATAGTAGCGGGGCGAATATACGGCGCCAGTTTCAGTGTTTGTGACAGATAGTGCAGCAATGTGCAGCAATCAGCAACTTCGTCAGGAAGAGCATAATCTACCACACTTGAAGGCTCGGCTGAAGGCGGACACATAAACGTCAGGTCTGTCTGGCTCAGCTGGAATTTGGTGTTTCGCGCCAACAACTTCATGAGCACAACCTGCGTTGCTTCATCCAATTTTCTTTCCAGTAAGCGACACAGTTCGTGAGTTACTTCTTCACCGGCTTCAGATACACCGAAAACTTCAAGGCGAATTCCAGGGACACCTGGCGGTGTCGTGTTTGTACTTGTTGTACCCCCACCACTGCTTCCTCCAGTACTTGATCGAGCGAGGCCACCCCGTTCTTGCCGTTCTTCAGTCGGTTGGCTACCAGCCACGGGAGATAACGTAATATCGTAAAAAATGCTGATCTTCATATAAAATACGTGACCGTCGCGATCCCGGTACACGAAAATATGACGCCGATTGTGAACTTGAAATTGCTCCAGAGCTGAAGTGCACAACATATTGAGCGCAAAATTGGGTGCCAAGCGCTCGTGAAGCTTGAAGAATGCAGAATACCGCAGGTCACACTCGAACTGGCCAGGCCAAAAGAAGCTGGCTTGTTTCACCTGCCCGTCCTTGCTACCCATCGAATCTGAAGCACCCTGTGACCCATTCCGTCTTTTAGGTGAGCGTGGGCTTGACGGCATATTGCCGTTGGGCGGAAGCAGCAGACCATTGCATGTGCGAGTCTCGTGAAGTTGTAGCAAAAGCAGGAACTGGTTTACACGGCGACATACCGCTCGAATCCCAAGCTGCAGGCGCGTGAGAACTTCTAACCGGTTGAACCGCTCCGAAGACGTGTCGAAACGGCCAGGGTGATGAAGCCGCAAGCTGATGTGCCCAGCTTCTAGCTCGAAATATGCCCAGTACGGGATTTCAAAACCTGTGTCGATTGTGTCATCCGAGTCTGGACTGCTGCAACCAAGTCCGCCTGCGACTTTACCTGTTGAACTATTTTTCTCCACCACGAAGTACACGTCATTGCAACGATGCACATTCAGTAAATCTCCCTTCTTAAATTCTCGCTTGAACAAATCGAGTGGATTCACGGGAGTTTCTTGACCTTGGGCCACAAACTCGAGGGGATATTTCGCCTTTGTCACAGCTTCCGACGGTAAGTCGTCGAAAAGCCTTTGCACCAGTGCACCAACCGCCGGAGTAATTTCGTTCGTTGACTTCAGAATCGATAAAATCTCCACACTACACCACTCCTTGATGTCTTTTCGCACACGGGTCAGCACTTGACGCTGGAATAGATGAAGCGTCGAAAAGCTATGCGATCGCAACGACGGTAAGGCATTGCTCTTTCCGGGCTGCCCACCACTATTGTCCATTTCAAACGGCATTTGAGGAGGCACATGCCCGCCGTCATAAGCTCGCTCGTTTGGCAAAGTCAGCGTCACCAAACGTAAGGCGATGCGTCCCGACGACATCCTCGAAAACGACTCGGCAATTTGAGTGACATCAGCGGAGTTGGAACGCTTGTGAAGGCCTTGGCTAGTTTTCAAAGACTCCAAGAAAGCATTAAACTCCTCCTGTCGACTGCTTGGAGACGAGAGTTGTGCTTGCGCAACCATATCTTTTCGCATGTCTTCATAAACTGCGGTACTAGAAGACCGGCGTAAGAGCTCCGAGTCTGGTATTTCTCCAGATCCATGCGTATCAGCTGAGTTCGAGCGAGTCTCGCGCGAACCATTGAGCACCCGGCATTCGAACCTAAAGAAGAAGGGAACTGAAAAGCTAGAGGTCGCCACGGCAACTTCTTTGTTGAACTCCGCGTCCTCTTCAACATTCGGTTGTTGTTGCTCCACACCAGAGCTTTCTTCTGTAGAAGTATTCACGGGAGGTGGCAGTTCGCGTCCAAGACTACCACGTCGGCGGCGGACAGGACGTTTCTCACCAGCTTCAACGTTACGCTGCAGTGCTCCTTCTTGACGTTGATGAGGAGCCGTATGATCGACTTCACCCACGATAACTTCGACGTCATTGCGCTGGTTCTCGGTTTCCTTCTGGCTTTCGATTACACCACTTTCGCCGTCATCTGAGTCTTCCATGAGGATATGCAAATCATACTCACTTGAAGACGGGTCCTCATAAGTTGTGTTTTCATTGCCGGTGAAGTAGTAATACTTGGTACCGGCAATCGGGATAAAAACACTCGAGAAGATTTTCTCAAAAGACTTCGTCAGTTTGTCTTTCAGTATATCAACACCGATCCCAGCAGACACCACTGCAGCCGCCGCGGGGCTCAGTGGCGGTATCTTGTGCGACGCTGCAGTTTCCAGCATGTGGTACAGAAGCGTAATGTCAACATCCACGGGAACTTCAATACAGCTTGACAATGCCTGCAGCAGATCGCTGTGCTGGACTGTTCCACCTTCACGAAGAGCCATGTACACACCACGTGAGAAGTTATGCTCGTGCGCACGCTTGACCTTTTTGCGGAAACGACGAGAAGCAAGACTAGTATCCGAACTCATTCGAGGGTGGGGGGTTCCGCTCGACTCTGAAGGTGACCTTGCGGATGGAGATTTCTTCCAAAGACCACTTCGATCAAGTGGTATCGCCGGGCGGTCATCTTTTTGCCTATCGTGTCGCTTTGAAAAGAACAATTGCTTCAGAATAGTGTGAGGCAAGTCCACCCGGTCAAGCATTTGGTTACTCTTGTCGTGTAAATCTGTGGACAGTCTGGACAGCGAGCAGTCGTAAAAAGCAACTTGAAAGAAGCCCGAACCGAGAACCCCATTGGCGCTTTCAATGAGCAGGTGGAAATCGCAACCGTAAGGTGCTCGTCGGCTGATCTCTTCACAAAACTCGTGGTCTTCCGGCGTCGAAGGAAGACGGAGCTTCTGGAAATCACGTCCGTAACTCTGTTTTTCATCACGAGAGCCTTGAAAATGCCCCATTCTCCAAGATTTGTAGCCTTCGCGGAAGCTTCGCCGCCGCTCTTGGTACAGCACAATATCATCCGCAGACACCGACATTCGCACAACGCGCGACTTTGTTCCATCCTCTTCTGCCGCTCGAACCGAAAATTGCTGCGCAGATATCTTCTGGTCCCCATCTTTTCCAGGAGCCTTCCGAGGCATATTTAACCTGTCTTCGAATGGCAGTTTGGCCTCATATTCATTGCTCGTTTTGAACGACTTTTCCGCGTTTTTTCCTTGCACTTGCAGCGAATCCAATGAAGGAAAGAACGCCAGAACCACGCAATCTTCACTGACCAGTTTAGCGAAGCACTTGCCTTTGCTTAGCGCGTGATGCGGCACACGGTCCTGGAATGTCAAAGCTAAGTGTTGTTTCAACCACAGCGGTAATTGTCCATCCATACCATCTCTGAAGAATTGATCTTCTTCGATGCCATTAATCGTAGAAGTCCCAGCTCCCGCAACAACGTCTCCGTTGTAGTCTGTCCATGATACTTCGCAATCGCTCAGACCTCGAAGAGTAAGCTCCAACATTGAATACAGATTTTCATTGGCCGTGGAGACTGAAGGCGGAAGTCCAAGTGCTACGGTTTCATCCACTCCACTCTCAGATGCTTTGTCATTTTGCAAATACATCAGAAAATGCTCCGTCGACCTTTTCGAGGTAGCCAGAAGTCTTGCCGTGCTAAATGGCGGCAGGATCATGCCATTTTCTGCAGCTAGCTGCCGATCCATACTCCAGTTGGCGCCAACAACATCATCAACCTCCTTGCTGAGCTGGTTCAGCAACTCGATATTCTCCCGCAAATTTATGACACTATCAAAAGTGTACAGGCACGAGAGGAAGTGGCGGTCACTCTTGAAAAGATAACCTCGAATCAGATGCAGTAGTTCGCTCTCGCCCAGGTAAGTAGAGTCCCCATTCCAATCAATGCTCACATCTTCCTGCTCCATTGCTTTCTGTTCGTCTTCCACTGAGCTCGCTGAAGACGTAGAGACCCGGCCAGACGGTGCTCTAGGGGTATTGTTTCGATGCGTTCCACGACTCTCATAGTTTTCAAATGGCGTGCTGTGTCCAATAGCCTGCTTCAGACTCCAGTGAAACCTATCGTTGGTATCAGCCTCGTCTGATAGTCGTGCCTTGACAATACCATGCTGAGGTTCCATCCAGAAGGACGTCATCAAGCAAGTATCCGAGACACGGCGAAGTGCATATTGAACTAATGCCGTTTTCATGTGTCCCTTTTCATCTTCCATCAGCACCTCTCGACCGAAAATCACGCTCTCGACATGTGCACCTTGCCCATCATCTCCTTCCTCCATTTTCCAGTCCAAAACCCAAAATCCACAGCTGATGCGGGCATCATGAAGCCGACGCATCACGTCCAACAACGCTGTTAGGTTCGCCACTTCCCACTTCCAACTCGAATGCCACACGTATGCACCAAATACTCGGTGAAGCTGTAATTCGCTACCCCCACAGCAAGTACTTGAGGGGGGGATTGCCCCCGCATTCTTCTCAGCCTCCAAAGTCGGCGATGCTACGTAATAATCGAAAGGACCAGGCTCTTGGTCAATGCCATGGAGAAGAAGAGTATCGTGCGTGACCAGCAGACGACTCAGCATGCGATGGCACAGAATGATGGGTGTGTCTGCCAACGTTGACGAGAGCAGCTTGGCTGGTGAAGGTGCCACAGCGACTTCATTGATACCGGCAAAAATCGTGCTCTTCAAATCATTCAGCACCTGCCGGCGGGTCGATGCTCTAGTTGCGAAGAACGCCACATGAACAGCACATAGCGTTTTGTTTTTGAATTCGAGCCGCACGAAACAAAGAGCTGCTTTGCTCTCTTTCACGCCATTCGTATCTTCACCGTGACTGGCATCTTCTCCTGCGTTGTTGTTATGACTGCGTTGCCGACGCCGTTGAGCGATCCCCCCAGATGCCGAAGTTGAAGATGGTGATGGTTTGGCTCTTGGAGGGGCATGGCTTTTGTCCCCAGTAGTTGGACGAAGAAACTTCAGGAACAGATCCTGCGACAGCTTTTGCGAAGACCATTTGACCAGTATAGCGATCAGTGGCTCCGCCAGACTCTCGACTCCAATGGAAATGTTGCCATTGCTCGTTCCATATACATTAGCACCATGACTGTGGATAATTCCTGGCGGCGCATTTCCGACCCCGTGCAAGCCAGTGTTCCCGTGCTCCACCACACCGTGCATTTCATTTCGATAGAACAGGTCCGTGCACGCGTCACTCTTGACAACGCAGAGAATTTCAAATCTCTCCACAAAAAACCAGCGGTGCCACAGTACAGTAGAAAGCTCGCCGATAATGTTGAACACCGGGTGTGAACTTGTGATCTTCGGAGTCACCGACGCAGACGACGAGTTTGCACTTGTTCCAAAGGAAAACTGATTAGAAACCGAGTCGCTGGTCTCACTGATGCTTGCGGTCGCCGTCATCAAATGTAACAGCACTCGATCAACGTCTTGGACATTGCGTATAAAGTCATGTACGAACACAGGTGATGCCATAGAAATATCTCCACCAGCCCCCCGAGCCCCAGAACTCCGATCACCACCGGGTCGCTGCAGCGTATCCTCAAAAGTGCGCAGGAAGTCTGCGTACGCCAAAATATTCATTTTGACGTACCACTCACTCCATGCTGCCTTATGATCCCTGGAGAAGATAGCTGCTGTTTTCTTTCCTGAAGCAGATGAGGTTGCTCCCTTGAAGCCTTGCCCACTCGCTCGGCGTCCCGGATGAGGTGTTGAGCTCGTTGAAGCTGTTAGTGTCGCAGAGTTTTCTGTAGTTGTCGACACTACATATTCCAGCCAAACATTTTGCTTCCACTGCAGCAAAAATACAATCAGAATCTTGGTAACTTCGTTGGAGCGTCCATTAGGGGCACTCGCAGACGCACCGCCACTATTCACATGGCGTGGAGAATCGGTGCCGGCTTGAACAGGGCCTCCGTCAGCTAGAAACGGTTGCTGATAAGTTTTCACGTAGACCTTGTTGATCGAGAAACCTTCTCGAAGTCGTGCCTCCACGATGCGATTCACGTCAGCGAAGATACGGTATTCATGCACCTTTTCACGCCACATACGGTAAGGCCGGAGAGGCAGCAGCGTCCTTCCGTCAAACGAGGTGCTGTCCATCTCATTGAGTTTAACCACTGGTGCCGAGTTTGCGTGCACACTGGACTTGCGCAGGAAACAAGCATCTTGCAGCCCCGTCATTTTCTTGACAGTATCACTGCTTGCGCTAGTTGAGCCATAGCACGCTTCGTGAATACCTGCGTAGTCGAACACTGTTCCACCTGTATACTCCGCTACAAATCGCAGCAGGTGTGTATCCGGTACAAAGCCAAATGTGGCGTTGAGTTCATCTTCACCCCCGCCTCCAATTCGTAAGAAGTGGCACTGAATGTCGTGCCGCACAAGCTGCATGAGCAGGTTATCGTATGAGTAAGCATCTCGAACATCCATGACGCCATCCGTGACCAGCACCATCATAGGCGCGCAGTCTGCCGGTAACGAATTGAGCGCGAACACGGCGTTCTGCAGAACCCAGTCGAGCGAGGCGGGCGTCGCATTGCCTAGATACCCCCACTGCCCCAGCTCCTGCGCCTGCTTCGCCCAGTCGTTCTCAATGAGCTGGAAACGCTCCTTAATGAGCTGCAGGAAGCTGGCCGCATTGGACTGTGTGACGATGTATCCCTGCATGAGCACACAAAGCGACTCGACGAGCGCTCCCTGTACCAGCACGGAAACGTGTAGCTCCGGCGTGAAGGCCACACCGCCCACCTCCATGGGGCGCAGCAGGCTCCAGATGAAGAGCTCCACGCTCTCGTACAGCAAGTCCAGGAAGAGTCGCCCGGACGACGGGTCGATGGACAGGATAGAAGGCGATGCATCCAGACACAGTACGCAGCGGTAGCGCTGAAACACGGCGGCCACGCGTGTGTCCACCGTCAATCGTCCCTGAATAGTCGTCGTCACACCTTGCAGCTGCAGCACGGGTCTTCGCTCTGTCCGATTACTGTTGTCCCCAGCGACCTCCGCGGCCTCCAGCTCACTCTTCTCTGCGTCCTGGACGTCTACAGGCTGCTCGTACAGTATGGCAGTCACGCTCATGCCCTCACCCAGCTCCACGCCGCGACTTAGGGCTGCAACCGTTGGCGTCTCGGGCGTCTTGGGATCTTCCTCGGGCTCGGCCGCGGCAGGCGGCAGCAGCTCCAGCGCCAGCTGCCGGAAGTGCCACAGCGACAGAGTCGTGTGGTTCAGCACGTTCACGTCGGCGCCCGAGAGGATGAGCTCCTCCACGCGCGGCGTGTCCGCAGCGACCGCGGCGGGCGCATCCATCTCCTCCATGGTTGCGTGCGGAATGACCTGTTTTCGAAGTGGGTGTGGCTTACACATTGGTATGTATCATACACAAATGTTGTGCCGAAATTAGGGAGCTCCAAAACGGAAGATCAGGCCTGAACGAGCACTTTCGTGGCAGCCTTATGGGCAAGGTGCGTGCATCGCAGATAGCTCGGCTGCAGCTTCGCCTCCATCTTCTACGTACACTACATACCGACTGAATGCTCTGTGCGCCCTTATGTTGCTGTTTAAACTGCCGACAGGGCAAGAAGAACAAGGCGAAGAAGGGCCACAAGCGCCACGCGCCCAAGCAGAACGGGGAGGCGGCCCCAGCGCCAACGGAGGCCACGTGCAACGGCCAGAACGTCGCCGTAAAGGGTGGTAATCCGCTGCCCAATGGAATGACCAAGCGACTGGACCGCAGCAAGCAGCGCGCGATCGTCAAGCGCCTTATGACGCAGGCAGACGAGCAGGGGCTGCAGGTGGGGGACAAGCGCTTCGTGCTCTCAGCCAAGTGGTGGGAGCGCTGGTGCGAGTTCGTCGGCTACGACGAGAAGCAGGACGCACCAGCTGCTGGTGCGGGTAACCCACCGCCCAGCCGCATCAACAACCTGCCACTGTTGCACGTGGGCTCGGACACGCCGCTGGACGAGCTCATGGGCGGCCCGCTACGGCCGCAGCTGAAGGAGAATTACCATTACGTGCTCATCCCGCAGGAAGTCTGGGACGTGCTGCTCATCTGGTACGCCGGAGGCCCCACCATTGCGCGGTTCGTCGTGCAGGTGGGAGACCCCGAGCTCGGCAACGCTTTCAACAGGGTTCAGGTCTACCCGGTACGACTGCTGTATAAGTATTGGATGTTGATTTGGTGCATTGGTTGAATGACGAGGTTATGACGGTAATGCAGGAGCAGACAGAGGACGAGGAACCGGAAGTTACGTCGAACGGCACGAAAGACAAGGCGATGCAGAAGAAGAGTGATACTTCAATGGTGGATGCGAATGGGAAAAAGGCCGACGCTGCTACGGCAACTAAGCTCGCTGTGCAGCGGAAGCCCAGCGCAGTTACCAGCTCGATCCCAAAAATCTGTGGAGCGTGCCGGAAAACTTCAGGTTCGCTCAAACGGTGCGGAAATTGTCAACTGATCTGGTACTGCGGCGCGAACTGCCAGATGTCCCATTGGAAGTACCACAAGGTTGTGTGTCGCTCGACACTTTCGGCTGAAGAGAAGGAAGAGGAGATTCTGCAGGGCTTGCAAGCAGAGCGCCGAGGCAAAATGGGCCTTCGCAACTTGGGCAACACGTGCTTTATGAACTCGGCCCTGCAGTGCCTGAGTCATGTGGAGTTGCTGACTCGATACTTCTTGAGCAACCAGTACAAGAAGGATCTCAATCGCGACAACCCGCTTGGAACGGGCGGCAACTTGGCCGACGAGTACGACGCTTTGCTGAAGGAGCTATGGTTCGGAACAGTTCCCAACACGTCTCCGGCCAGTCTGAAGCGAGCTATCAGTCGCTTTGCCCCACAATTTTCTGGCTTCCAACAGCACGACGCGCAAGAACTGCTTGCGTACATCATCGACGGCTTGCACGAGGATCTGAATCGCGTCAAGCACAAGCCATACACTGAGGTGAAGGAGTCGGATGGTTCCCAAGATGATGCTGCCGTCGCGAAGGAAGCGTGGGAACGCCATTTGCTGCGCAATAACAGCATCTTCGTGGATCATGTTCAGGGTCAGTTCAAGTCAACGGTCGTGTGCCCCATTTGCAACAAGGTCTCAATTACGTTCGACCCATTCAACTGCATTCAGCTGGAGCTCCCCCAACAGCAGAACCGCCAGATAGAAGTCATTTTCGTTCCGAGTGAGGCAGGGAAGTCGATGACTCGGTACCTCGTGGAAGTACCAAAGAAGGGGAGCGTGCTGCTGCTAAAGCGAGCACTTGGCAAGCTTTGCGGTGCGAGTCCTAGCGCCCTCTTGGCAGCCGACATCTACCAATCCATGACGTACCGCATCATCGGCGATACAGAGCGGTTGAACCGGTTGCGAGAAGATGATCGCATCCTCATGTACCAAGTGAACAACATGCCCACTGAAGAAACTGTGCAGTACGGCTTCCTGTATCACCGAGTGGGGTCTACTCTGACGGGTGACCCGCTGCTTTTCACTTACACTGCTTCAACGACTTGTGCTGAAATGTTGGAGAGGTGGAGCGAGTTGCTGAGCACCCACGTCTCACAAGTGTCAAGTGCCAAGATCCCGACCAACATGCTGTCTCAATGCGTGTATTTAACGGACCGTGATGGCATGCAATTGCGAAACGAGCCTGTTCCTTTTGCTGCCGACTCGAAGTTTTCCGACTTTGCGACGATGCACGATGAAGACTCGCCGGATGAGCTGGTGTTCGCTACGGTTGCGTGGTCCTCCTCGATGCTGTCCTCGTCAGCTTCTCCTCGCCCTGATGTCGAGCGTATCGTCAACCACGAAAGCATGCGCGCGAAGTCGAGTGAATCTCGTTCAC
The DNA here is from genome assembly GCA_012295415.1 of Phytophthora chlamydospora. NCBI lineage: Eukaryota > Oomycota > Peronosporomycetes > Peronosporales > Peronosporaceae > Phytophthora > Phytophthora chlamydospora. The sequence continues at coordinate 46,737 of JAABLK010000069.1, read as the reverse complement.
ACGAAGGCATCGCGCTCGATGATTGCTTCCGGAACTTCGTGAAGCCAGAGACACTTGATAAAGAAAACTTGTGGTACTGCAGCAAGTGCCAAGAGCACCGCCAGGCGCGCAAGACGATGGAGATGTGGCGACTACCTGATGTGCTGGTGCTATCGCTCAAGCGATTCGAGTACCGCAACGAAATTCTGCGCGACAAGCTGGACGTGTACGTGGACTTCCCGCTGGAGGGTCTGGACATGTCGCCTTACTGTCTTGAGAAGAGCGACGACAAGGACCATCTAAGCTACGACCTGTTCGCTGTGAGCAACCACTACGGCAGCATGGGCTTCGGCCACTACACGGCGTTCGCCAAGAGCTGGAAGGACGGTGACGGAGAAATGTACCCTGGCTGGTACTCTTTCGACGACAGCCTCGTGACGCCGGCGATGCCCAGCCAGGTCAAGTCCAACGCCGCCTACATCTTGTTTTACAAGCGCAAGAACCTCCAAGCCGAGCCCGTAGTGCCAAGCGCTAAACCGAATTGAGAGCGAGTCACGAACGCGCGGTGGCAGGTTATGCAGTGTAGACATGTAATTAGATCTCTGAGAGTACATGTACCGTGACTGCTTCGCTCAACGGTAAATGTCCCTTTAGTTTACCATAAATTATGGCAGAAATCGGGCTCAATGGGGAGCAGTGGACGGCGGAAGGCGCCCGGCTGCTGCTGGAGGTGGACGAGGGCTGGATGGGCTACCGCAACGACTCGGCCTGGAGCTGGCGCGACGACTCCTACGTCGCCTATCATGCCGTGTGCCTGGAACGCAGGTGGCTGAGCCACTCGCTGGCGTCCTGCGCGGCCATGCTCCGCGCCCTGCGCACGGGCGCCATCAGCATGACGCTCAGCTCCGACACGCGCAGCGCGGACCACAGTGTGCAGTGGTCACTGCTTGAGATGCGCGAGCTCGGCGCCCAAATGCGGCGCGTCGTGGACGGCCAAAGCCCCAAAGTGCGCTGGGCGGCGCAGTTTGCGGCTTTCGCGGAGGCCATGAAGACTAGAGACCCTGGGTATGAGATCAAGGACCGGACGGTGGAGGATTTTGCCGCCCGCGCGGCCAAGTACGTGCCGAAGACGGTGCTCCGGCTCATCGACCCGGACGGGAGGAACGGGAAGGCGACCCCCAGAACGACAAAGACGCCGAAGCCGAAGGCAAAGCGCCGCGTGACAAACGGGAGAGCTACTGCATCTAATGGGTCGGTGGATGTCACGGCAGGGAAATCTCTGGTGCTAAGGACAACGCGTTCTGGCAGAGTTTTGGAAAGGGGACGTAAGAGAAGCATCGAGTCGGATGGAGACAACTCGTACCATGACCCGACGTCGGAAGATGAGGACATATTGTGGATAGATGAGGAGAGTTTGCCTCCAACTCAAGAGCTCACGAGCCAAGGAGAACTACTGCCTGTGCAAGCGGCGGTTTATGAACGGCCAGCGTTTACGGTCCGGAACTCGGCGCGACCTTCTCTTCCTCTAGAAGCAGTGGATCAAGCGCAGCCTTCTTCTGCAACAAGTGAAAAGCAAGCATCTCCACGTCGACAGCCACCTTTGAGACACGAACCAGCTTCACGACAAACGTCTCCACGCCAAGAGGAATCAGTCCAACAGCGAGCTTCTCTTCGTCATGATGCTCCGGTGCAAAGGCGAAGCCAAAACACAGCGAATGGACGGCAAAACGGTGGGTCTCCAAGTCGGCAACCGAGTCGCAAGTACCTGCGCGTCCAGCAAGCGACCAACGAAAACCGCGAGCGTGCCAACAAGAGAACTACGGCGTCTACCATGTTCCGTAGCCTCAATCCATATGACCGACCCGGGAAGCCATGGGGCGAGTTCGTGGTGGAAGTGCTGCTAGCGGAGAGGACGGCACGCAACGAGGACGAACTGGACTATGCGCAGTTCGTCCGAAGCCTCTATGAAATCTGAGGCAGGACCATGCGAACAATATGAGCATTGGACTTGTCCTCGCAAACGCACGAAGATCACTCCGAAAGAACGACAGACGAACGACAAGATCAGCATGAGTACATTTGAGGCCGTCGCTTCTAGCATCTTGTTACTCTCTACAGTTGGTGCTCTCCTTTGTTGCGTCTGCTGCTGCCCGGTCGTCGGCTATTGCCAGCCGATCTACTGGAGCTGCTACTGCTGGTCTTGCTGCTGGAGCCTGTGGCGGATCTGGAGCTCGAGCTGGAGCTCGTGGCCGACCTGGAGCTGCCCTCTCGTCGACTACTGGAGCTGGCCGACACGGGCTGCTTGTTCTTCTCGGCGCGACGGCGGGCCTGCGCGCGCTTCTTCTTCTTCTCCTCCTCCGACATCTCGTACTTGTAGAACTCCTTCTCGGCCGACGGCAGGTCGCTGGGCTGCGGTGAGCCGCCGGTCTTCATTCCGGCCAGACGGTTCTTGGCCAACACGAGCGCACTCACAGCCTTAAGGCGGCCGGCCGACGCCACAGTCGCGGCCGTGGACGCCGCCGTGCTGGCCTTCTCCTTGCCCACAACGGCGGCCGTCGAAGCCGCTTGGAAAGCCTGCGATGTCTTGACCTTTTCGCGGCCCAGCGTGGCGGCCACCGTGGCGCTGTGGAACGTGTTGGAGCTCTTCATCTTGTCGCGCCCCACGGCCGCCGCCCCCGAGGCCGCCGCCAGCGCCTGCGTGCCCTTCTCCTTGCCGATCTCAGCCGCCGCTGCGCCCGCGAAGTACAGCGTGTTGCCGGCGCGGTTGGCCATGCTCTTGAGGTTGTTCAGGTCCATCATACACAGGGAGAGAACAGCGAAGAAGAACGTTGATGTCCGCTGACGAGCGCTTTTTCGATTATGACACAGCGTTTTGGTAGAGGGCCGGTAATTGCACGCAGATACTTTCAGGTAGGATCATCTGACTTATGTCGGATATTTTGGGTAAAGTTTGTGAGCGTGCCATACTGCAGCCGGTTCCAGCGTCAAGACGTCAAAAGTGTGGCGTCGCGAATGGTAGCCTCGAGAATGGCACTGCCATTATGGAAACATGAGCGCTCAGGTTGGCAACTTGTGGACGCTCAACGCTGGAGGCAGCGGCATCGAGCGGCGGAAGCTGAGCTGATTTCTGAAAGCAACCCGGAAATCCGGCGCCTTCTACATAGCGAGGCATTCCGGGTCTCCAAAACTTTAGGGGGAAAGGCACCAAAACGGACAAAAGGGCCTCTTGTCTCTTGAAGAGGCAGCAGAGCCATCGACTGTCTGGGCGACCGACCGACCCTCTCGCTAAACGCGTGGCTGGGCGTCAACGCGCCGCCAAGTTGACCTGCATCTGATAGCCACACTCGCCATCTGCCGCCAAGCTCATTCGATGTTCTGATCCGGCCAGGGATTTGAGTGCGAACAGCTGAAGGGCAGCAGCGCGACTGTGACTCTACCGGCACTTGATGCAGTGTCTTCTTCAGCTTTAGAAAACTCGGCATTGCTCTCTTGGCATTGTTCTCTTTATTGATGAACAATGCTGTTAATCAAAATTTGATGTTCATCTCAACAAAATTGCTAAAACGTTGGCAACTTCATCAATCCACCGAGTATATTGGGTTTTGTATGCCTGCTACAATCCCTATCTGCCCCACGTCAACAGTTCCTTCAAGCACCAGAATGAGCCGGAGGTTCGTGGAGCAGAGCGCCGTGGCGTCGCTGGTGCCGCTGCTAAAGCGCAACCTGGCCAGGCAGGCGCCCCCGCGCTACGACGCGCCTTTCGTGGTGCGTTCACTGTCGCCTTGAGCCGATTGAGAGGAGCGTGTCCTGCCAACTTGTGACGCTTTTACCGTACAGCGCGCCAGCGTGGCCGCCGTGTTCCGCTGGAAGGAGAAGGAGCAGCACTCGCTGGAGTTGCTGTTCGTGCGGCGCAGCGTGAACGAGAAGGACACATGGAGCGGCCAGGTGGCGTTCCCCGGCGGCCGGCGCCAGAAGAAGACTAAGATGGACATGAGCAGCCTCGATGATGCCGAAGAGTGGACGGACTGGGAGTCTCTCCGTGAGACTGCGCAACGCGAGACGATGGAGGAGGTTGGCCTCGACCTCAAAGCCCCGTACGGTGCAGCTGACTGCGTCGCTGGCTGTCAACGCTTGCAACTAACCTTCGATGTTGTGCCACAACTTGTGAATGTGTCTATTGCTGCAGGAATGTCCACTGGATCGGCAACTTGCCGCCTATCCAGACCCATCTGCGCTCGCTGACTGTCAGCACGCAAGGTACGACGTCGATGTGCTTTGAGGCGCCGTTGACGGAGAGTTTTACTGACTAGTGGCGCTGTAGTGTTTTTCATTGATTCCCCAGCGGACGAGCATGACTACAAGCCCAAGCTGCAGGAGTCGGAGATCGCCGACGCCTTCTGGGTGGACGTTCAGGAGTTCTTCAACGCGAAGAGGTACCACGTGCTGTCGTACCCGCTGGAGGACAGTCTCATGAGTCTGCGCATTCGTCCGCGTGTGCTGGCGCTGGCCAAGAAGCTGCTCGGCAACATGCTCTTCGACTGCATTTACCTACCAAGGCCAGACCACCCGCCGCCCGACGACGAGCGCCTGCCAAGACGCGAGGCGCACGACTTCGTGCTATGGGGGCTCACGCTTCGCGCCGTGGTGGATCTCTTCGTGGCCGCTGGAACGCCGCTGCCCATGCGGCCGGACGCGCAGCATTTCGACTCGAAGCTGCTCGGAGACGTAGTACTGTACTGTATGCGCTACCCGGACAAGGTAATTGCCGGCACTGCCACTATCTCGGCCATGCTGCTCGTCGGCGTCGTGTACAGCAGTCTGTAGCCATGCCTGAACTGCAACCTGCACTTAAAGTAGTCACTCTCTCGGGGATTATGTAGTGACTTCAGCAGGAATAAACTTGAGCTCGACACTGATTTAGGTCTCCGCCGTGCAGGTGGTGCTTCTTGCTGCGTGCGAATGGAGGCTTCCGCTGGGTCTCCCGATGCGCGGGGCAGTGTATTCTCTTCCCCGGACGATGGTTCATCTCCCGACCCACCTCCAGCTCCGATCGCGCCGCATTTGGACCCGCAGCAGCCCCACGAACGACGACACAAGCGTGCGTCAGGGTGTATCGCCTCGCTTTCCGACGCTGTGGGCGCCAACCTATTGATGCAACTCATCCCCATTCACTGGGACGGACCTGCACGTAAGAAGGGCGATTGGCTTCCGCGCTGGGACGACGTGTACCTGAGTCTAGACGGCGTGACGCTGCGGGTTTTCGAGTCCCGGATAAGATTTTTGGAGGTGCAGGAGCTGGAGCGTATGGAGAGCGGCACCAAGCTTCAACTACCTGTTATTGTGGACAAGAAGCACTGCTACTCGGTGACGGCCGTGGACAAGGAGAGTGTGGGGAGGCCGCACGGGTTCTACGTCAAGACAGAGGAGAAGAGCAAGCCGCTGCATCTCGCGGTGGACAGTGAGCTGGAGAGGGTGCTGTGGATCCATCTGCTTGGAGCCGTTGTGGAACAGGTCAAGGGAGTGTTGCCTAAAGCTCAGAGAAGACTCAAAGCTGCAGGGTCCAAGATTGAGACGTCTCCGAGGAAGACGCTGATGCTCGCGCCAATGTCGACACCCAGGAGACCGAGAGTGCAGACGCTGACACTGCTAGGCACCCCCGTGAGTGTGGAGCTGAACATGTTCTACGACGCGTGGGGGTGCATTCAGTCCCGAAAAGGCAACTTCGCGCTGCTCATGCCGAGCTTGCACCCGAACATCACGTTGACGTCGAACTATCCACCAAGCGTCCCAATTGCAGGGGAATACCACGGACTGTCTGGAGTTCTCGCGTTCTTCTCGAACTTGCACGGGTCGATGGATGTATCGCATTACGGCGTTGAGCACGTGGCGCGTCGAGGAGATCTCGCCGTGGTATCGGGTCGAGAGACGATTCGAAGTGCGCAGAGTGGAAGACGGTTTCGTCACTTGTGGAAACATGAGCTGCGGTTTGAAGCTGATGGACGCATTAGCCACATCAATATTCTGGCGGACAAGACAGCGGCGGCAGTAGCTTTCGCCAATGGTGGGGGCAGTGGAGCTGGCGCGGTAACTGGAGAGGCGACAGGGCCTACGCTGGCTGCGTTGCCCCGTGAGCGCGAGCGGCAAGCTAGCACCTGTCCACCTGGTGAGATCCGTGTCGTGTGTATATCTGGTGAGAGTTTCTTGCGACGAAAGCCTGCAACTGGAGGCGGCAGTGGATACAAGGTGATCATTGGTCTGAACGAGTTCCCTCATCTCACCACAAAAGCCCCTGGACCGAATCGAAGCAACAGTAGCAGCAGCCGAGATGTGACGACTACGAACACGGATGGACTGAGTCGGGTTGGCTCGTGGAAATCGTATTCCACGCGTGTAGTGAAAGGGAACAGTGGCAAAGGACCGTTCTGGGCAGAGACGCTGCATCTCGAGTTTTCCGGGGCTGTACCTGGCTCAACGGCAAGCTTATGTGTCGACGTGTGGAGCATCGGCGTCATTGGGGATGAACTGGTTGGCTGTGCGAAAGTGAACCTTGCAGAGTACTTGGGGTCTTCGGAGGGCACAGAGGAGCAGATCGCGTCTGTGGCGGTGCCCAAGTGGTTTGACATTTACCGCGCAGAGAGTTTCGAGAAGGGCGCGAGAGGAGGCGATGGCAAGAGCTGTGGGCGTCTCGAGCTGAGCATCAGCTTCGCTCCCTACACGGAAGAAGAGGATTCGTCAAGCGAAGACGCAGACGTGAGCATGAGCGAGGAAGGCGAGCAGTCCCGTGTCTCGACTGATGGGAGCATCTCAATGCAAGGTGGCCGAACGCCAAGACATCGCAAGAGTTTCGACAGGCTGCAGGAGCTTCACAAGGAGACTGGACTGAGCAACAGGAATTCCGAGCGGCGGTCGTTCGCAGCAAGCGATGCAGGTGGTGGCTTTGAAATGATGGATACCACCGACAATGCTAGCAAACGGGAGTCGAGATCGTCGTCGGATGAAGAGGATATGTACACTTTTACGGTTGCCTCGACCAAGTTCCGGGTGTACAGACGATATCAGCTCATTCGTGCGATCGGCCATGGTGCGTACGGTATTGTCATTGCTGCAAGCGACCAAGTCACCGGAAACTCGGTTGCCATCAAGAACATCCCGCGGACCTTCGACGATCTGGTGGATGCGAAGCGTATCGTACGTGAAATTCGGCTCATGCGGCATCTGCATCATCCGCACGTCGTATCGGTGCTTGACGTCATGCGTCCTCCGTCGCTCGCGAGTTTCGAGGACACGTACATCGTCACTGACCTCATGGAGACCGATCTGCACCGCGTCATTAACTCGCCCGAGGCGTTATCGAGTGACCACATCGCTTTCATCACGTACCAACTGCTGTGTGGTCTTCGCTACGTGCACTCGGCGCACATCATTCACCGCGACATCAAGCCGTCGAATGTGCTGATCAATCGCGACTGCTTGGTCAAGTTGTGCGACTTTGGACTGGCGCGGGGCATCGACATCCTCCCAGTGACGCCAAGTAGCATCGATGGCACCAGCGGAACTCCCAGTAGTCTGGACGGTGAGCCTGCTCTGGATGAAGCGTTGACGGAATACGTCGTGACCCGTTGGTATCGCGCGCCGGAGCTTCTGCTCGCGAGTCGGTACTCCACGGCGATTGATCTGTGGGCTGTAGGCTGCATCCTGGCTGAGATGTTCACGCGCAAAGCGCTCTTTCCGGGCCACGACCACGTCCACCAGCTGCATTTGATCCTGCAGTTAGTGGGGAGTCCGCCGCCGGACGACATGGGCTTCGTCACCAACATGAAGGCCAAGCGGTGGATGGCGCGACAGCAGCAGCAAGAGAGCAAGCCGCTCAACACGGTGTGTCCGAACGCCCCGACCGAGGCGCTGGACCTCTTGACGAAGCTGCTACAGTTCGATCCGCGCAAGCGAATCTCCGTGGACGAGGCCATTGCGCACCCGTTCCTGGCCCCGTGTCGCTCCGACGGCGCTGAAATGGGCTCGGAGAGATTGGCGCAGAGTGCGTTCGACTTCTCGTTCGAACGGGACAACAAGGGCAACATGGACAAGAACACGCTTCGCCGTCTCATTTTCGAGGACGTTTGCCACTTCCACCCAGAGGCCACTGCCGAGCTGGAACAGTTCACGCAGGAGCAAGAGCGACTAAAGCGTCTCGAAGAAGAGAAGAGGAGGAAGGAGGAGGAGACACAGGCCAAGACTGCATCAAGTCGTGCCGGGAAGAGCTGGGCGGTCAGTGTGTAGCCGGCTTTAGCATGCAAACGCAATGTCGATAGCCTGACATCAAGTCATACAACAAGTATCAATAACGAGTTGAAGTTGCAGCGTGCTCTCTGCGGAGGTCCTCGACGCCCGCTCGACGCCAAGCAGCATTTTGGTGAACGCTAGCGAACTGCTCGGTGGAAAGTGTACGATAAAAGTCTTGTCACCAAGCATTTTTCAAGTCCGGAAACAGCGAGCATTTGCCAGTTTTCTTCTCATTTTCATTCTCCGACGACGATTATTTTCACTTGGTGAAAAAAATGCCGCTTCATGAAGCAGCTCTTCACAGCACATTGCAAACGCTCACAACGACCCGATTGCCACGGATCGTACGTAGACCACTGCGGCGATCTGACTGATCGCGAAAGTCTGGAAATGAGAACGATGTTGGCTAATGATCTCTCTCGTTGCCCCGTTGCGTGGAATGGCCGCGCGCCTCGTGGCTCCGGCGTCTGGAGGGAGACCGTGCCACGCTCCTTAGCGCCGGCATGATGCACTCGGTCGCACGCATGAATCCGCGCAAGACGAGGGTGTCGCAAAGCAAGTCCCTCCTCGCTAGGCGGGCCGAGGCCGCTTAACGGAGCTCTTCGATCGCTCGACGCTTTGAGCAGCGAAAGAATTCTCGCCAGTCTTTTTCGGCCGCAGCAGGTGCCGTCGTCGACGATGCCCGGGCATTGCCGAGCTGTGGTTCGTAGCCCGCGAGCCAGGCACTTGCTGCGCCGACGCCATGTGCCGCATTACATCACCGAGCGCCAACGCGTGAACACGGCGCCGAGGTCTACCGGCGTGCGGACAACCGTGTCGCGCCTCGGCTCTGGAGGCTGCTTCGGCGCCAGACCGTGGGGCTAACGACGGGCCCCCACGTTGAAGTGGTCGGCGATTTGTATTTTTTGGGATCGCTATAGTGCCAACGTGGACGATACCAGTGTAAAGTATCCGCCAGCAGCAACGCTAAGACTGCGCGCAAGCTACAGCTGCAGGACAATGCCACCCACAGCGGAACCCACTTGGCGATGGAAACTGGCCCGCACAATGGACGAAATACCAGTGTCGGTGGCAGCGAGGGTGGGTGCAGGAAAATCAATGCGAAAAGCATCGAGCTGGAAACCGCTGCGCAAAATAATGCTGCCACTTTGGCCTCTGCGCATGTGGCTCGCCGCTGGTGTCGCTGGGCGTCGATCGGTCACTCGCCCCGCGGCGAGCAGAGACTCCTCCATCAAATCATCGTCACGTCAAAACCTGCAACCCACCAGAGTCGGAATCTGGCACAAATTCTGCCCCAGAAGCGGATGATTTCTGGGCCGCGCTGTCGCAACCAGCGCGGGCTCAACATGGGTCACCTTCGTGCGCTCGTGTGGTGGAGTTGGTAACTCGTGTGAGCGTTTTGGACCAAGGTTTTGCCGCAATGTTGCGTCTTCACAACCAGCCTTCTTAGCAACTGGCAGGCATTCTGCCACGGCGTTTTTGTCATCTGCATCGCTCGTTATCTCCTCCTCTACGCCGACACCATGCAGATGGCAGACCTTGGGGCAGTAAGGCCGACGTGCCAGTCTTCGCACTTGTGTATTTTCGCCATCGTTTTTGGTTCACCGGCTTTCTACGGGTCTACTGGACAGAAATAGGGCTGCGCGTGGCCGCCGCGTCTCCGATGCCGCCCTCTACTTGATTGTGAAGGGCGTCTTTCAGTCTCGGACTTGCCAGCGATTGCCACTTTGCCACTCCCGGCCGCCATCGCCTTCAGCGGAACTTGGAAAAGCGTTTGCCAGTGCTCGTGTACGTGGATTTGCACCTCGGCCAGCGTGGCTGCGTTCGGTTGTCGGTTGCCAAGTGGAACGCCAGTCCTTGAACCTGCTGACGCAGCCGCGGGTTCTGCTCGCCGCAGTTGTTTTGCCAGAAGTCGTCGGCTTGCATCGCCACTCGCTAATCCCTGTCCGTGCTGCTGCCAACATCCCTGTAGACATTCGCCACTCACTCGGGATACTGCGCGCGGAGAAATACGCCGCCGATCCACGTGAACACTTTTACATTGTGGACGCAGCGGAGCTTGGCAGAAGAAAACGCCAGCACTTTTGACAGCTTCAACCGGTTGTGCCACAAAAGTCCTTTTTGCCATGAGCTGTATGTGCTGGGGAGATGCCGAGCGTACCAGGAAGCTAAAGCAGGGGCTAAGTGGACCCGAACAACTCACGGTGAACTCGCTGGCCGATGCCGAACTGCTGGAGCCGCACAAGAAGCAGAGTGACACAAGCTCGGGCGGCCGCACAAGCTGCTCCAGCAGTCACGACTGGGACGACGACGTGTCCACAATCGGTTCCAACAGCAGCGACGACGGCTCCGTCTCCAGCAGCGCCTCGCCCGTCTCCAAGCCGAGCGTCACAGAACCTCTGCAACTCGCACTCGAGGCGTGCCAGGCCAATTGGATGGAGAAGAGAGCAGAGCACAAGAATCAACAGCCTCCGCCCCCGCTACCGAGCGGATCGCCCACCAACACGATGAAGAACCAGGAGAATTTCCTGAAAAACCTGCGCTCGTCGGCCTTGGGCCAACGGCGGGTCATGCCGATCGTCTGCCCCGTGGAGCTCGTGCCGCCCAGCGAGTACGACCTGAGGAGCACCAATGGTCTCATGAAATGTGTCAACGCCATCGCGCCGCTGCCCACGCCCGAGCAGTTGACGGCCAAGCACCTGGTTATCAACGAACTCCAGCGGATTGTCGACTATTGGCTGCGTCGCACACTCGACGCGATGGAAGACGTCACTGAAAAGGAGGCCACGACGACAGCCACGCTGTTGCTGGGCGGTAGTTGGCACCTCAAGGTGGGGGTCGCCGAGTCCGATCTGGACGTCGTGGCCTTCATGCCACACGCGATCACTGCCGAGATCTTCTTCGGCTCGCTGTGCGACCACCTGGAGCAGGAGCCATCCGTCTCGAAGCTTGTAGCTCGACGGAAAGCCGCTGTTCCGGTGCTGTCATTTCAGCTCAGCTCCGTGCGCGTGGACCTGCTGTTCGCTCGGTACGCGCAGAAGCAAGCCGTGCCCAAGCATCTACCGTTTCTGCCTGGCGATGACATGCAGGTGATGCGAGGAATGGACGCGTCGTCCGTCCGCTCGCTGTCTGTTGCTCGAGTTGCTTCGCTCATCTTGGAGCTCGTGCCGAACGCTAGCGTGTTCCGGTCCTGCCTACGGGTCATCCGACTCTGGGCTCGACGTCGTGGCTTGTACTCGAACAAGGCCGGCTTCCTCGGCGGCATTTCGTGGGCGTTGCTGGTGTGCTTCGTGTGCCAAATGTTCCCGCGTGCCAGCGTGGCGTCGCTGGTGCATCGGTTCTTCTCTGTTCTGGCGTCGTGGCGCTGGCCGACGCCCATTCTGGTGGCGCATCCGTCCAACGGTGGTAACACTGACAATGTGCAATGGGATCCGCAACACAACATCCACGACCGCGCTCATCTCATGCCGATCATCACGCCGGGCTTCCCCGCAGTCAACACAGCGGTAAACGTGAATCTGTCAACTCTATGCGTCATGAGGGAGGAGTTTGCGCGTGGCCAACGGATCATGGACGACCTGCGTCGCCGCAGCTTGAGTCACCCGTCGTCTTGGACCCAGCTCTTCGCACCTACTGAGGTGCTTGTTCGCTACGACCACCACGTTGCCATCGAGTTGCGCGCACCGAACGAGGAAGCGCTAGCCGAATGGTCTAGCTTCGTGGCCAGCCGTACTCGAAAGCTCGTGGAAACCTTGCAGCACACGCCTTTGGTCACGTCACTTCACCCCCTTCCAGAACTCGTTCGTCCTCAGGGCCCCGAAGCGAACGAGGGTGACGTCGTCGGCTACTACTTTATCGGATACACAGTCAACACCCCACCGCCCCCACAGCCTCGACGCGGCGATCGCCGACATTCCGCTCGTCCAGCCGTCCCTACCAGCGCTGCCAACGAAGAACTTGCCAAAAACTGCGTAGCTTCAGCAACGCGGTATTTCCTCGCGACAGAGCTTGACACTGCGGCCGAGAAGAAGCCCGGCATGGAGGTTGAGATCACCTACCGCGCGTGGAACGACCTACCCGACACCATTTTCCCTGGTGGCCGCTCTGCTGCTGTTGGCGACCGTGCCAGGTATATTCTCAGTCAGGCGCACCATGTGAATCTCGCGCTGGGCTTGGCTCGTTAAACGGGTATATGAACATCGAGCGATTCTCCATCCGTGAATCAACTGGCGGAAACACGAAGCACGAGAGTCGCATGCGAGATATTTAAGAAAAAAAGTTAATGCAAATACAAAAACCACTCACAAATACTTCGAAGTACTAGACGACGCTTGATCGATGATCTGGATATCATAGCGAGCAAGACATCTCAACAGCAGTGCGCCCGCTAGCTCTCCGCTGATTGTAGTGGTAAAATAAATGTACCATGTTTTCTGCCAGCTCGAATCTGCTCGCCACTTCCGAGTTCAGCGGAGAACACGGTGCTCAGCTGGTGTGTGTACTTATCGGAATCACACGTCTTCAATTCCTCGCTTCCTCGAGATGTTGGACGGATTGTTCTCCTTCACATAGCTGCTGTTCTCCGGCACCGCCTCAAAATCCAGCTCAGGGAAGTCAGTGAAATCGTTGAGATCTTCTACGCTGGACCCCTGCTGCTGCTGCATCTTGCTGTTGACGTTGCTGTCTCGCATGATTCCACTGGGACTAGCACAATCGTCAGAAGACCGCATTTCGGTGGTAGTCGACGGACGGGATTCGGACTTGGAAGCGTCGACTGTAGCTGATTCCTTAGGTGTCATCGTAGTAACGTCGTACCCTGGAATCGGCTCCGCACCCTGGAGGCTTTCACTTTCGGGTCGCACAGGTGCATATTCCGAGGAAACATACTCAGCGTCAGTTCCGTTTGTTGGGTCGTTTTCGACTGGCGGGGCCAATCCATCCATCATTCGGGTATTCTCTTCATCATTACCGCGGAACGAGTTCACAGGGTCCGCGAATACGCCACGGGACGACTGCCGCGAGTCGTCCATCCTATTGAAAACCGAGTTGGACGAACTCCATTCAGATCCACCGTATTGATTATCTCCGCTTTGTGCAGTCATTTGCCCCGTGCTGTCATCGTGAGCGGGTGGCACGCCAGGCGCGTACGTTGAAACATTGGTAGCGACACTCTGGTACGGTGCGGGTGAAGCTGCTGCTTGGGACGTATACGAAGACTGAACTTTGCGCACGATTGGAACCACTGTAATCTGGATGAAGCGCTCGATAGAAGTGAGCACGTCAAACTTGCGCGGCTGGACGTTCGTGGGCTGTTCATCCAGAACATTGATCACCAGTCCAATGTTGTTCATTACTGACTGGGCCTTGGCACTGTACGACGAGTTCGGAGGTGCAGTGTGGTGCGCCAAGGCTCGCTTGGCGATGCGCAACTGCTCAGCGTACGCAGCTCGCATCACCCGGATCTTCTCCCAGTACAGCTGCGCATTTTCTCCCCAACTTGCGTAATTACCACCACCTTGAGAGGAGATCGCACTGCCATCGCTAGACGGTGGCACGAATGGATACGAAGGCATCTGCTGCTGCACGTTCCGAGCGGCATTGCGCTCGTGAGCTCGCTGCATCTCCGCATCTGCTGCGACGTTTGGACTGACAAAACCCATCGGTGAGTTGTACGGGGACTGAAATCCAGTGGTTCTCAAACTGCTTGCAGCATTCTGTTGGGCAGAAAGCTGCAGCTCAAGTTGGTTCGATCGCCGCTGCCAATAAGCGAGAGCGTTCCGTTGATTCCACAGTAGTTCAATCAGCACACGTTTGTCCAAATGGTCGATTTGTGCCGAGAACTCCTGTATAGTCGCAGGCCGTGGCTGAGAACGGGTCGATCCAGCTTGCTGTACGTACGGTTGCTGCTGCTGTTGCATGGGGAAGTTGCTCATTTGTTGCTGTGCCCCCATCACGTTCTGTGGAGCTCCATGACCCGACATTTCCCCAGCATTACTTTGGATCGAGAAACTCTGACTGGTTGACGGCGTCATTGAAGAGGTCTGATAGAACTGGTTCCCCATTTGCTGCAAATTCTGCATGCTCATGACTCGGCTCGGCGTGTTTTGCTGCAGTTGTTGCTGCTGGGTGGCCATACGCCCATAACCCTGCACTTGAGGGGAATGGAACGCGTTATCTCCACTCATCGACTGCCTCGGCGTCGAGAACGCGGAGGATCCACCACTGTTGTTCATCATCTCCTGCGATTGGGCCTTCGCCAGCGCTTGGGCGTATTCGTAACTGCGGGACTGCGAGATTTGATTCTGAGAGTATCTGCCCTGCATGTTACTGGAGACAGCAGGCTGGGCTGGCGTATTCCCGCTCATGTTGTCAAAACCCTGTGCGTCGTTCGTGAACACCGTCGAGTTCGCCTGCTCCATCTCAAACTGCAGGAGCTTGGTGATCTCCTGGTCCATCGTCGCAACGTATTGGCTCTAACGGTCGCACAACCACAGCGAAGCCACTTTGTCAGCACTGTTCAGCAAGAGAAAAAAGAAGAAATGATACGCAAGAAGCTCTATAACATACCCGCGTCGCCGACTTTTGACAGGCCTCCATCTCCACGTTCGTAGCGAACTGGCGGATCATGGTGTCGTCATGGTTCGGATGGGTGCTCTGCAACTGCCGATACCTACAAAAAATACAAAACAATTATCAGTGTTTCCACTCCTTTTTTCACTACTACAGCAGCTTCAGATCCCCACATTCTCTGCAGGTAACCCCTTCTCAGCTGCGTGTCTTGAGCCGGTGCCAGCTCCACCTCCACCTCCTGCTTTGGCTCCGCCTCGTTCTTCTCCTTTTGCTTTTCTTCTTTCTTCACTGTCGGAGGCACTTTCTCCTCCTGCGTCTGAGTCTGAATCTCCGTCTGATTCAGCTTCTCTTCTTCCTCCTTTTGTTTCTGCTCAGTCTCCTGGGCTTTGCGGTTCCTCGGACTGGCGCGACGCCGCGGCGTGGCGGGTTTCTTCTCTGTGGGGCTCTTCTTGGCGCGCGAGCGGGGCGTGGTCTTGCGCGCGCGCGGCTTCTTTGACTCCGCGGTGGACGCCATGAGTGTGTATAACGTGCGTCTACCAGTTGCCTTTCGTGGCCGTTGCCTTGCTGCCTCCTGTTGCCCGTTGCCTTGCTGCCTCCTGTTGCCCGTTGCCTTGCTGAGTCCTTTCCGATCTGTGGGTTGGGTGCGGCAAAGCACTTTTGACTTTTTGACTTGGTTGCCCTTTGGGATATGGAACGGGCCAATCAGAAACCGAGATTTGAGTTGAAGAGATCCGATAATTCGGAAGCTGAAGAAGCAACTTGAACTCGAAGCATTGAGTAGTGAGTAATTTGGCAAACCTGGCAAGTGGCACGGCGAAGTGGCAAGTGCGAAGTGCCAAGGTGGCAAAGGGGCTTTGACCGAAGGGGACGAAGACGAAAAACGGTTCCACGCTGATTTATGGACGACGCTTCATGAAGTCACTGCACGCTAGACTGGAAATCGTAGCTCTCCATTGCTCTTGACTCTCTTTGTCAGCTTCAAGCAATGCAACAGAATGCAAAGCCAAATCCTAGCCAGCAGATCGTTTTTGATTTGCAAGCTTTTGGTCGGCGCGAAAGAATTTCTCAGATGGTCCTTCGTGGTGCCACAGTGGTACTGGGGGTACGTGGGCCGTTGACCAGCGTCCCCTGACGTTCAACAATCCGTCGCTGACGCCGACGTGGTCTGCGGCTGTCCAGCCTCAATTCGCATTTTTGCGAGGCGTCGTTGTAACTCGCTGCGGACGTGCAATCGGTCGACACGCGCGGCCTCCAGCTTGGGCTGTGGCACGGCCTTGGTGGTCAGATGGATGTCCTTGCCAAACGAAAGCACCGACGTTCCCTCCTTGTCCTTGGCCTTGTAGAACCGCCGGGCAAACACCACGATCGACCGTAGAGAGGGGATAGCACCCAGTACGAAGGCCCGCAGCTCATTCTGGTAGTATTCCTGCTCGCGCTCCGCTCTGCTGACCGCGAACGACCCGTTCATTGCGCTTCCCGAGAAGTAGCTCAGCTCGTCGACGTACTTGCTCAAGATGTCGTCGAAGCGTCGACGCTGGCCTTCCGGACAAGTGAGCAGCTCCCACGCAACGTCGTTTTCCAGGAAGAGCTCGGCCTGCCCGGAACCATCGTCAATGACGCACCGCACAGTTGTCCCCAAATACGTGTGCATTTTGAACGCTGGGTCGGATGGCGCCAAGTGCTGCCAACGCCATGCACAATCCCCCGAGTATTTAGACTCAACTCGTGGGTCTGCATGCTTCCAGGAACCTCGTCGCCGGTTAAAATGCAAGGCTTGGTGGCACAAACCACACTTTCGTTTGAGCAGCACGTAGCTTACGTGCATCACCCCGACCACGTATCGATGCAGCATTCGGTCAATGGAGGAAGTCCGGTAGAGCTCGTTGAGAAAAGTTGTCGGCATTGAGCCGTAGAGCTCGACGTCATGTGGCAATGACGATGATCCACTACCGCAAACCTGTCGAGCTGCTGTGAAGTGGCTCCAGCTCAGAAATACCTTGTAGCCTGAACGCGTGATGAATCCCTTGAGGTGACTAAACTCCACGATACTGTTCAGCTGAAGCGTACCAAGAAGCCCAAAGCGCGAGGCATCCACGCGAACTTCAACATTATCCAGATGATTGAGATCACGCACATGAAGGATGGATGTGAGCTGTCGAGTGGAGCCTGCTCCATTACTTGCCTCGTTGCTGCCAGCATCTCGGGCACGTTTACCACCAACTACAGCAGACTGCCCAAACTGTTGCTGTGGGGTGGTCTGCCAGTAGTATTTTTTCTTCGTGATAAGTCCAACAATCGAGACGAAATGTGGCTTATGCATGTCTGGGTCCACTTTCATCACTACAAGTGATTCTTCGTCAGCAGTAGCACCACCGTCGACGGGTGGCTGCGTCTGTTCTATGAGTGAGTGACGAAGCAACCCGCACACAGGAGATGCTTGTTCACACTGCTGGACGAAGTGTCTGATTACACTCATGGCCACAAAATCCGGAGGCGATGCTTCCAGGGGAGTTTGTTTCACAACGTGCTCAGCGTTAAAGTTCCCAGGCAGTGAGTTTTCTTTCATGGCAGTCCCTGGTAAACCACTTCCGTTTCGGTCACTTTGCTGGCATATTGTATGCGTTTTACACCGCACGTTCTCAAAATCACCGCATTCCAGCCGTACCGAAACAATCTGCCCGTCATCCACTCGATAGATTCGGAACGCACGCTCTCCATCCACTTCTCCATCAACGGCATTAAACTGGCTGAGAGAGTCAAGACACAAGTCGTTGTTGTCCTCGCCATGCTTCATTGTCTGCAAGTAGGCGATTGACGATTTAACCGCCCGATCTTCTACGCCGTGATGAGAAGAAGAGCGAACGGCGGTATCCTTGTTGACTTCAGCTGCTTTAATCCGATAGCAACCACCTTTTTGAATGTACCAACTCGAGCAGTTCGTACTAATCAGAACTTCAGCGGTACAAGCTGCCTTGGTAAAAGCCTCAATCTGAAGCTCCTGTCCAACTGGGCATACGATGCCATGGACAACTCGATATTCCGGCAATACGCCAGCTGTTCGAATACCCGAATGAGGCAAAGCGTCAACGTGGGTCGCCATGAGCAGCACCTCTTGTAGTTCGGTCACCTCAGTTGCAGCTTCCTCCTCCTGCGAATAGGAGGCACTTTCGTCGTCATGCATTGATATGAACCCAACATCAGCCGCAGAGCAATTTATGCAATAGATGAGCGGCACTCTTTCATCTCGATTAGGTCCTTGGGCTCGATTGAAGTCCTCAATAAGTACATCAAAACTGCGAATCAAGTACACACCACGCTCTCCTTTTTGATAACAATCTGCTCCAGTTCCAGTCAAATGCAACGAGACGGACCCAGTGCGATCAACAATCTCCAAGTCCCCACTATCGATATTCCCTCGGATACATCCGATAAGCGTACACCAGTCCAGGTCCGCGGCCAACATCTGCACCGATAGGACGGCATCATTCTCGTTAGATTCTTCGAGCCTTAGTTTCCTTTCACCGAGTTTCTGTAGCTCGCGGATAGTCACAATTCGATTGCACGTCAGGAGTTTTTCACGAGCAGGAAGTCGCACGGACAAACAATTGTCGGCGTCAGCGGAGTGGCACTTCAAAAAGAGAGCACCTAGCGTCTCCGCTACTTGGATGTGACCCTCACTGGATAATAAATTAAATATTGTCGCCACGTGAGCTGCAGCTTGTCGCCGTCTAGTTCGCGGAAATGATAGCAGAAAGGGTTTAAAGCGCACTTGCTCATCTTCGCCGATGTAAAACTTCGCATCCAGCATCTCCAGAGCCTCCAACAGCCACATTGACACCACCATTGATTGGCGATGAAAATCGCCCAAACATGACCATTTCTTGTGCACCTTTCCTCGATGAGAACGAGTTCCCATGACAAGACAAGGACTGCTTGGGTCGCTGTAGGAAATGACAGCGAAATAGCTTCTTGGACATAATCCAAGCACTAGCTTGCCGCCAGCAGGCGTAGGCAAACGAATGACGTGGGCACCGCAAAGTCGTACAGTGCAGCCTTTGCGCAGGCGAACCAGTTCTTGTTCGTACGGAAAGTGGAATAGACAGACAATAACTCGCGTTCCATCGAGTCGCTGAAGCTCAATGCACTCATCCCAGAGAACCCGACATACTTGCCCTTCATAATCTAACAGCTTCCCGCAACAGCGAGATATGAAGCATTTCGAATACGTCACCAGTGAGTCATTGATCCACTGGGAAATGCACATTTGTGTTGATGCCAACTGCCCCCAAACCATGACCGATGTCTCCAGCGCTTGCATTCCTGGGCCAACGGGATTCCCAGACTGATCTCTATAAGTTGCTTGGAGCAGGAACATTTCACACTCGCGAGAATATACTTTCACCAGATCCGTCAGGAGCACCATTTTCCCAGGGCGGAGAAACAAACGCCATCGCATGTTGTAAACCCCAGTGAACATGATGTTCGTCACGCTTTGCGACGCTGAGGCACTGCAATTCTCGACTTCCACGAAGAAATGGCTGCTCGCGAGGTCTTTCTGGCGTGAAATCGGGCTCACGCTCGTCACACGCCCGAAAACCGCGTGTACTCGTTTCCGCTCCCTGCTCTTCCTCGGTGTCACTACTGCATCATTCTCTCCTATCATCCCCACCTCCATTGTATCGCCATCATCTCCATTTCCTCGCAACCGCGCTGTAAGTGTCGCCCAAGGCTCCGTGCCCGTGTACATGGGTGGATCCTTTGTGTGGTAGTTCGTCTCCAGCACATCCAGCACCTGTTCCTGAGTCCAATCCACGTACGGATCATCCACTGGCAATAGCGATAGTGGTTTCTCTTCATGCACTTCGAGAAACATGGCTCCTGCCGTCCGGACACCGCCGACTGCTTTGTCCACGACCACCCAGCGCTTAACCAGTACCAGCTGATCCACCAGCCTCGGACTTGGGTCCAGCATCAAGCTCAGCAATTTACTATTGCTGTCACACAAGTACAGCGAGCCACAGTCGCCTAGCTCCTCTCCAAAGTGCAGGAAACCCGTTAGCCACACGTGACTCGACGTGTACGTCACGGCGTCCGCCGTTGGCACCTGCTGGGTCTCTTTCATTGGCTGCGACGTCGCACGTCGGTGATCTGCACTACCGACCGAGTGTCGAATTATTCCATACTGACTCAGAGTGTCCAGCGGCTTCGCGGTGGCTTTGGCGGCCTGTAGCACGCGCAGCAGCTTGCCGACGCTCCAAAAGTGCAACGTATTGGCACCTTGACCCTTTGCGACCTGCTCCGCCTCCCTACAGCACATAAATGGATGGGACAAGTGGGTTCGTAGGTGGTCGAAGTATTCGAGACGAGCTTAAACGGCGTACCAGCCCTTCCGCTGCGCTTGGAGCTGCTGCTTGACGTGCTGCTCATCGACCATGTACCGCAGGTGTTTTTCTGCTTTCGTGATATTTATGCTTAGAAAGATGAAAATGAAATGTAATTATTGGGAATGTTATGCTGGGGACAGCAGCGCCTCCGTCTGCCGGAGTGGATGTTCTGGAGGTGATGCAGTAGGCTGCTTGGCAAGAAGAAGAAGCGTCTATTGATGCGTGCTTAGTTGCAGCTCGTAGTTGACCGTTGGCCGCTTTACTTTTCGGGGTTTTCCCGGATCTGTGGACGTGGGCCCTGCTGCTGCTTCGCTGCGGCCTGGTTTTCTTGAAAGCGGTTGTAGACGATGCCGCAGGTGAAGATGGCCTGTGTCGTCAGCAGGATGTTCCATCGGTGGCCCCAGAGGTAGCCGCGCAGACCCGTGAGCTTCGTCATGGTCTTGCTAAGTCGGTCCCAAATGTGACGAAAACGTGTGGCTGGCACGATAATTGCCAATTGGCAATAAAGGAGGCCATGGACGACGACTGGCGCGAGGATGGAAGTCTGCGGGGCCTCCAAGGCGGCGGAGGAGGCAAAGGCAAGGCTCACGGCAAGGGCAAAGGCCCGCAGTTCACGCGCGTGATCCCCAAGTTCCTGCAGAAATTCCACCAGCCGCCGGCCATTCAGGCCAAGTTTGCCACGTTGCCCAAGGATGACGAAGAGGAGGAAGGACTGGACGAGGTGCAGCAGGCTGCTATAGACGAGTATTTAGCCAAGAAGAAGGAGAAGCAGGAGAGGAAGGAGAAGGGTGGAGGAGGCTCTGGAGACGAGGACAGTGGGGACGCGAAGAAGAGTAAGACTCAGACGGTCGTACAGATGGGCAACGCCAAGGCGTCGGAGCCGACCAAGAAGAAGAAGCGCAAACGCTCGGACAGGCCCACGCTTAGTAACAAGAAGCTGCTGTCGTTCTCTATGGACGATGAGTGAATTGAGGTGGCCTAGCTACGCGGTCTAGAAGCAGGGGGCTCGGAGTGAGGTGACGATGCGCGTGGCAGAAGCCTCGACGATCTGCTGGACAGGAGCGTCATTGTCGTCTTGCGGCGCCTCGGGCTCGAAAACTAGCAACGCATTGGTGAAGTTGAATGCCACGAAGAAGAGCAACACCAACGCCAATGTGAGAGAATACGCGTAATGGATGTCCACGAAGCTGAAAGCGTGCGCGAGGAAGAGCACCTGTACAGCCCCCGCTGCGGAATAGGTAACCAGGACGCTGCGCCGCTGCCAACGACTGAGCTTGATTGGACCCAGCCACATCGCCACGACGGCGTACCCGATTGACACGAATGCTACGAACTTTAAAAGATGTGAATGTGAGGCCTGGTGGATCAAGAGCGCACCAATTGCTGAAACGTACTGCTTGCATCGCGCTGAGGTTCTGCGTTGCACCGGCAGTGTCTTGATCGCACGGAATCAATACCTTCTCCAGCCATTTGTTGTTGAGAAAATTGATCCAGCCCTTGGCATGTAGCTCTCCACCGCCGAACAGGCAACTCGTCGCCTTGATCTGAGCATCACAAAGATGTGGTGAGTCTTCCAGATCAACAAAAACTAACGTAAGAACTAACCGGCTATCTACGTACGGCATTACGACTAATGTGCTGTTCGATGGCTTGCGCTGGATCCTGTGGTAAGGTAGTAGCGTCAAAGTGAGATTGGTAACCTCATCTTTGGTAACAGGCTACGAGTTCGTTCGTTACCTTGCCAAAGAATGGATCATACAGAGACACTTCTTCGTGATTGATTGGCTCGCCAGCGAGCCGATCGATAACTCCAACCACCCGAGCGTCTCTATTGTCGATAGCCACCTCTCGCACGCCATCCTCTCTGTCGTCGTTCAGGCCCATACAGACGCTTGTTCGTTGAACCAGCACGAGAGCTTGGAGGACAGACAAGTGCTTCAAGTGCTTCATGGGAAGCGTTTCGCGAACTGCTCTTGTGGGAAGCGACAACAAAGTTGTAGATTTAGACTGTAACAGCCTCAGTGAACGATGGATGCATTGAGTGCTGGAACCAAGCGTCGAGGATAGTTTCTGTATTGTATGACATCTATGGTATTGGGGATCAGCTGTAGCGCCCTTGGTAATTGATGTGAAATATCCAACGCTGGCGAAATTGTTGCCGTGTTCTAAGCGATGTGCTTGACCTCTTTCGAGTCCTCCCCAACTGTAAGAGGCAAGATCGAGTCGAGGTGGCCCTTGCGCCACTCTGGGGCCCTGCCGTAGACGTACACGGAGCCGTTGACCAGGATCGCTCCGATCACAAACTGGCCCGTCGGCACCTTGTCGAACACAAAGACCGACATGATGACGGAGAGCACCACGGCGATGGACGTCGCGAAGGCCTTCAAGATGTTGTCGGCATACTTGACGACCACAGCTGTGAGCAGTCCGCCGAACGCGCTCATGCAGATTGCAGCCCAGACCACAGGGCGGTAGCCGTAGAAGAACCCGCGGGTCATGATCGACTCGAAGTCGTTGTACACCAAGCCCCCTCCCGACAGCACCATCCCAAGGAAGCACATCTGCACGTTGCGTTCCCATAGCGTGGTTTTGGAGCCGGTGCCCTTGAGGATCTTCTCAAAGTACACGCCAGCGAAGCCCGAGCACACACAGGCTGCAACAACAGCCAGCAAGCCTTTGGAGGTGTTCTGTCCCTCCTGACCTGCCTTGACCGTACTGGCAGCAGTGGAGGCGTCCTCGTCCAGCTGCACGAGTGCCACGCCCATCATGAGTGTCACAATGGCGCCCCACTGCGTCAGCAACACCGTCTTGCGCAACATGACGACGGAGAAGACGGCGGTGGTGAGGATCTTGAGCTGGTACATGACCTGGAAAGTGGGCGCGTCCAGATTGGACACTGCCACGTACTGCAGATTGTTCTGCACCACGTAGAGCATGGCCGGAACGCTCACACGCAGCAGTTCGCTGGCGTTGGTGATTGTGCGGCAGCTCTCACCCAAGCGCTTCCTCCGCTGCGGCTCCTTGAGCGCGTTGAACTCCTGTCATAGCAGCCACAATAGTACAATTAATCAGTCGTTGCGGTGCTGCAGCAGTTGATACTGTGCTGCAATGGACGCACGTGGAAGAGCACGGCGAAGCACGTGGCCAGCTTGAGCGCCTCGCCCACGAAGACGGCGGTGGCCGGGTTGAAGCGCGGGAAGTTGCCGACCCTAGAGAGCCGCATCAGGATGGCTAGCAGGCTGTTCTGCACGCACAGCACGCACAGACTCGCGTACTTGAGCGCCTTCGGGGACAGCTCCATGGTCGACCACTTGCTACGTACTTGGATACTGAACCGCTGAACTGGTGCAAGCAGCACGTCGATTGGGTAAAAGTGATGTGGCTACACGTGCGCGGATTGGTTAAAACAAGGTGTTAAAAGGCGTCGTCCCACGTTGTTGTGGGCCACACCACAACTCCCTCTCTAACACCACTAAATCTTCCTGTAAACGAACTCCCAGTGTCTGTATCGACCACATTTTTTGGCGGGAAAGCAAGCCACAAGACCGAGGAAGATCCGCGCCTTGCCTTCCGCCTAGCAGTCATGGACATCCGCTCCTTCTTCCAGAAGAAGCCTCCCAGCAACAGCGCTGGCAACAAGAAGGTGGCCACGCCGACGCCGGCCAAGCGTAAGCGCTCTTCATACAGTGACCCCATCGCTTTAATGTGCCATAACGACTGATGGTCTTCTGCTCACCTCTGCTGCAGCCAAGCGTGCAGAGCCCGAGCCGACGCCTCCTGCGCGTCCGACACGTCGCGCCAAGCAGAACGTGGTAGTGCTTGACGACAGTGACGATGACGACAACGTCAGCAAGCCACCGGCCAAGAAGAATGCACAGCGCAAGAACTCGGACTCGGACTCGGACTTTGAGATGCAGAGCGAGGACGAGCCTAAGAAGCAGCCGGCGAAACTAAAGCGGCTGCGTCGAGCTGCTAAGGAAGACAGTGACGAGGAAATGCCAGAGGTCAAGCAGCAGGTGAAGAAGGAGGTGAAAAAGGAAGTTAAAAAGGAGGTGAAGCAGGAAGTTAAGAAGGAGGTGAAGAGAGTGGAGACGGACGACTCGGCGCCTATTGTGAAGCAAGAGGGGATGCTGAAGAAGGTGCCCGCGCCGTGTTCGGGCTGCTTGGATGGCAAGACATTCGTCTTCTCGGGAGTGCTGGAGAGTCTGTCGCGGGAAGATGCAGTGCATCTTGTCAAGTGCTGCGGCGGTGCCATCGCCAAGAGCGTCACGCGCACCACCAAGTACTTGGTCGTGGGTGCTACGCTGGAGCAAGGGGGCAAGGTGACGGACGGCGTGAAGTACAAGGAAGCGCTGGCCAAGAACGTCCGCGTTTTGAACCAGAACGAGTTTTACAACCTGATTACTGAAGCGGCAGCGGCGCAACAGGCGCAGGACTTGGCTGATGACAAGGCGAAGATCAAAGCGGAAGCGGCGGGCGCCAAGACGAACGGAAAGCAGAAGCTCAACACGTACGAAGAACATTGTGGCGAAAGTGAGAGGAGTGGAATGCTAACTGGGGTTTTGATGTTGTAGGTCGGTCAACGACGAGCTGTGGACGGACAAGTACAAGCCGCAACGGCTGGAGCACATGATTGGCAACGTGGAGCTTGGCAGGAAGCTGAAAATGTGGCTCATGGACTGGGAGGCCATGCACGTCAAGGGCACCAAGAAGATCCCGTTCACAACTAAGTTGTCGGAGAACCGTGGAGCCAAGACGGTGCTGCTCTCAGGGCCTCCTGGTATTGGCAAGACGACGATCGCAAACCTGGTTGCTCGCGAGTGCGGCTTCGAGTGTACCGAGCTCAATGCAAGCGATACCCGCAGCAAGAAGATGCTGCAAACCGGACTCAAGGACGTTCTAGGCACGCAGGCGCTCCAATTCGGTGCACCTATGGGGAAGTCGAAGGAGAAGATGCACCTCGCGCGTCGCGTGGTTATCATGGATGAGGTGGACGGCATGTCTGGCGGCGACCGCGGCGGCACGGCGGAGCTTATTCAGCTCATCAAGAAGTCGAAGACTCCGATTATCTGCATTTGCAATGACCGACAGAGCCAGAAGGTGCGCTCGCTGGCAAACCACTCGTTTGATCTGCGCATGCGCCGTCCTACCAAGCCTCAAATCGGCAAGCGCCTCATGGAGATCGGCTTGAAAGAGGGCCTGGAGATCGAGAAGAACGCGATCGAAGAAGCTGCCGAGCGATGCGGCAACGATATTCGTCAACTGCTCACGCAGATGCAGCGGTGGCGGCTGACTGCCACCAAGATCACGTACGCGGATATGGTGAACCCGTCTTCGCAGCACAACAAGGACGAGAGTTTGCGGCTGAACCCGTTCAGTGCGACGCAGGAGATTTTCAAGCGCGACATTTCGTTCGACGCCAGGAACGAGGCGTATTTCGTCGACTACGACTTGATGCCGTTGATGGTTCAGGAGAATTACATCCAGAGCATCATGAACAACCGCACGTCATCTGATGAAAACCTAGAAGCGGCGATGCACGCGTCGGAGTTCATCTCGGAGAGCGATCTCCTGAACACGTACGTTCGAGTGGAACAGCGCTGGGACTTGCTCACGAAGCAGGCTGCAATGAACGTCGGAGCATGTGTATACTCGGCTGGGTTCATCGGTCATCCTGAGTTTTCCAAGTACGTTTGCACTGCACTGTCTTGTTTGGTTGCTTTACTTCCTTTTCGGTTATGCTCACGGTGATGTGCTTTCGTTAACTTCCTACAGATGGTTGGGGAAGAACTCGTCGGCCTCCAAGTCAAAGCGACTCCTGAGTGAGCTGTCCGTCCGAATGCGATCACACGCCTCCGGTTCCCGAGAAGGTTCGTCGATGTTTGATCGTTTATCCATGTACCAAAGACACTGAAGTGGATTCTGTACGCAGTGATTCGACTGGACTACGTGCCGTACATGAAGGAGATTCTGCTGAAAAAGCTGCTTTCGGGAGAGGATGTACGTCCATCGATCAGTTAACTGCGACGTATTGCGGTAGGTTCTGTTGGTGCTCACTCTCGTCGTGTGTTGCTGTCCCAATGATCCAGAATGTCCAAGAGGTGATTGAACTGCTGGACGAGTGCGAGATCACCCGTGAAGACCTGACGGAGTCCATGGAAAGCTTTAAGTTCCCGGGTGTCAAGCGCCACTCCTACTCGGAGCTCGACTCGAAGGCGAAGACGGCGTTCACGCGAATGTACGATGTCCATACCCATGTTTTGAACCGCACCTGCTTTCGTCAAACTCACAGCTGTATTCCTGTCCCTCAGGTACAACAAGGCATCGCACAAGTCCCAAGCAGTGGTGGAGTCCGTACTAGGGTCCACGACAGTCAAGAAAGGACGAGGAAAGGCTGCTGTGAAAAGTGAGGATACCGGGTTACCGCCGGCGTCGGACGCTGAAAGTGAACCTGACGAGGAGGAGGACGCGGACGTTAGCAAGTTCCAGAAGAAGCCACGCGGTGGTGCGAAGCGCAAGGCCCCAGCAGCCGGAAAGAAAGCCCCGCGTAAGGCACCGGCGAAGAAGCGACGCAGCTAGCTGGCATGGTGCGTACTTGCGGTAGGTAGATCGATGGATGGAAACGTGTCGATAGTTTTGCGGCCCGATATATGAAATGTGCTTCGTAAGTTGGCATTTTGGATTCACTACTCTCATGTTCTCCCCTTCCTCAAGGCTTTTTCGACTGTTTGCGCTTGTCGCCGGAAGCGAGTACTTTGAAGGTGCAGCGGAGACTTTCGTCCACGACGAGCATGGCACCGGCGTTGTCGAACTCGTTGCAGTAGTTTGGAGCGGAGAAAATGGTCACGAGTTTGCGCCCGGCGAAGAACTCGTAGCCGTCCGAGACGACTTGGTGTGCGCGACAGACGAGATCGAGGTCGTGGGTCTTCAAGAACTGGTCGACAACGTCCGTGCCGAAGATGTACGAGACACCGCGGTCGCTCTCGGTCCAGCCCTGACTATCGGGGTCTGGGTCGGACCAAAGGAGGTCGCACAGCAGTCCTTCGTCGGGCACATCCGTCGGACGGCGGATGTTCTTGATCTGGTCTAACGTGTACAGGTCGGGTGATAGGCCTCCGTGCGTGCAGAAGATCTGTCGTTGAAGACGACAACGTTGTGTTAGTGTCGTGGAAGGGTTCCGAGTTGTGGCGTTGCTTCCGAGCAAGTTTTACCTTTCCAGCTACGACGGCGGAGATCGGCATGCAGTTGAAGCAGTCGCCGAATGTGCGCCAGACTTTGACTGAGTAGCGACGCTTGCACTCGTCGTAGAAGCCGTAGATGCGGTTGATGGACGCGCACTCGTGGTTGCCTCGCAGGAGATAGAGCTGCTCCGGGTACTTGATCTTGTAGGCGAAGAGCAGGCAAATGGTCTCAATACTCTGCATGGCGCGGTCGACGTAGTCCCCCATGAAGAGATACCGGCGCTCGTCCGGGAAGCCGCCCATCTCGAACAACCGCAACAAGTCCGAGTACTGGCCATGCGTGTCGCCGCAAATGTTGATCGGTGCTGGCACTTCCACGAGCGGAGGCTGTTCCAGGAAGATCTGTACGAACAGCGAAGGGAGGAGTGAGGAATGAGAAACTCCGGGCCACGAAATGAAGAAGTGTTGGACGAACCGTGCGAATTTTACGACAGAGCAGCAGCACTTCGTCCGTGGTGATGTCTGTGACCTCGGTCTGCGTGGGCTTGTCCTGCACGCTGAGCAGCTTGCGGATGATGCCGTCTACTATTTGGATGCTCGGATCGGCCATGGTACGACGTGCGGAGGGCGAGTTCTAGTGCTGAGCGTCAATCACTCGCTCGGTCAGGACAAGACGGCGAGTCAGTGGGGCAGACGGACGATGCAACCAACGAATGCCATCGCTATTTTTTTCACTGCGAGGTTTGCTATTGATAGAGGGTTTTAGTTGACCCTGTGCACAAGTTGAGGCGTGAGAACGAGCACTGCGGTCGGTTCGAGCTCCAGAATACAACAGAGACCTGATGGTGGACGCCTGGATGGCTGCATCTGGGCAAAAATTGGATTCGAGTGTCATACTCGACGACTGAGAAGCATGTGCATGGACTCCGTCATGTCTGAAAGGTAGTGAACTATAGGTATGTATTGATACTGGAAGGATCACCGAGAAGAACACAGAGTGCTGCAAGCTCGGCTGTCGAGGCATTTGCCGCTCCTCGCTATTAACCGCAGCATGAGGATCGAAGAGAGACAAGCGTTGTGCGGAGGTCCAACAGGTGTCACATCAAAATCGACAAATGACTGCTGGTGCCCCGACAATGCTGTTTGCCGAGCCGAGCGTCCGGTGTACGAAGGAGCTGCCTTATCCAAGCCCGCAGGGCCTGCACCTGCGGGAGGTTGCCGTTGCCACGTTGATAGCAGGAGGAGGATTTGAACTCCGTCTGGAAACCAATGACTGGCATCTAGAGGCTCTGATACAGCAGTGTTAGGCCAGTGCTGCTTCAACGTCCTTGCCAGCGCTGCAAGCTGTGACCAAACGTATTCGTCAACGACCGTCGGGCTCGTATCAGAGCAGGCAGGACCGCGGGTGGAGTGGGCAAAGTGCTCGTCCAGAGTTGCTGCACATTCCTCGTAGTAATTACAGTAGCTGATCTTAATAAACGCACTGATAGATTAACATTATTTAACTAATTTATTAGATGCCACAACACTCAGCAAGGTTCTTCAAAGTGTGGATGACTACACTGTATTGGATATGATATCAGAGGTTATGTGTTTCCGATTACACCGCGACTGGGTTCATAAACCGGTGGTGACGCGCCAGACGCGATCTTGGAGAAGAGTTTGTCCCTCCATTCTAGAAGCAAGTCATTCCTCAATCCGCCGTCAAGAGAAGACATTGAACTGATCCGAGGAGTGCACCAGCCTGAGCCAAAGAGGCCTTTTCCGCCATGAAGTTCCACAACAAGGAGGTGCTGAACGACACGTGGACGCAGTTCCTGGCGCTGGGGCTGCTGCTCATGCTGTCGGTGGACTCGCTGAACCCCATCAAGGCCGTGAGCAAGTTCCTGGGCCTCCCTTCCTCGTACTGGGGGTTGCTGGCCGTGGGGATGATGCTGGGGCTGCTGTTCCACAACGCAGCCGACGTCATCTACCGCTCCACGCGCGTGTTCCTCAACAGCATCCTCAGCATCTCGTTCAAGAGCGTGGACCTCATCGGTCTGGACAACGTGCCCACTGAAGGGCCCGTTATCTTCACGGGCAACCACGCCAACCAGTTCGTGGACGGCCTGGTGGTCATGATGACGAGCCCGCGTAAAGTAGGCTTCATGATCGCCGAGAAGTCGTGGCACTTGCCAGTGGTGGGCCACTTGGCCCGCATCATGGGCTGCATCCCCGTCGTGCGGCCTCAGGACTCCGTGGCTGTCGGTGTGGGCCACGTCAAGCAGGCCAGTGTCGACCCAGTCACCCCTGCCAGCTCCTCCGCCGGAGGTTCCAGCGCAGGCAAGCCGCAGTGGCTGGTACAGGGCCAGGGCACCAGCTTTACCAAGCAATTGACGCCTGGTGACCAGATCAGATACCAGGGAAAGAGCGTCAAGGACTCTGGCTCGCCCGTCAAGGTCGTGCAGGTACTGGACGACACGCAGCTGCTGCTTAATGCTCCGCTGAAAAGCGGCGATGGCGAGCTGGTGCTGGAGGAATCCCCCTTCGGCATCCTCAAGCGCGTGGATCAGTCCGTGACTTTCGCCAAGGTCTACACGCACTTGAAGCGTGGCAACTGCATCGGTATCTTCCCCGAGGGAGGCTCGCATGACCGCACGGACCTGCTGCCGCTCAAGGCCGGCGTGGCCATCATGGCGCTCGGCGTCAAGGACAAGTACAACATCAATGTGCCTGTGGTGCCCGTGGGGCTCAATTACTTCCGCGGCCACCGCTTCCGTGGCCGCGTGACGGTGGAGTTCGGTACCCCCATCACGGTGGATCAGGAGCTCATGGAGAACTACGAGGAGGACAAGCGCACGGCCTGTAACACCTTCTTGCACCGCGTGGAGGAGAGTATGCGCTCGGTGATCGTCACGACGCCCAGCTACGGAGTCATGCAGGAGGTGCTGACTGCGCGTCGCCTGTTCCAGCGCTCGGGTGTGCGTCTGTCGGCCAAGGAGACGCAGGACTTGAACCGCCGCTTTGCTGAGGGCTACAAGGTGCTGCAGGATGTACCGGAGGCCCAGGAAGACCTCGTGGCGCTGCAGCACAAGCTCGACTCGTACTGCAAGACGCTGCAGAAGATGGGTCTCAAGGACCACCAGGTGCCGTACATTCCGTGGTGGACCATTCACGACGTGCTAGGCTCGGCGCTCTACGGGCTGCTGATCCTGTTGCTGGCGTCCATTCCGTCCTTCATTCTGAATGCGCCGGTGGGTCTGTTGGCTCGCTCGGTCGCCAACACGGCGCAAAAGAAGGCGCTTGAGGGCTCCAAGGTCAAGGTGATGGCGCGCGACGTCGTGCTCAGCAAGAAGATCCAGTTCTCCATCCTGGCTGTGCCGATGCTGTGGTTCATGTACTTGGCTGCGGCAGTGGCGTTCACGGACTGGAACTGGTCATCCATCATGATGCTCATGGTGTCGTTCCCGCTCTTCTCGTTCTTCGGCGTGCGCTCCGTGGAGGCCGGCATGATTGAGCTCAAGACCGTTCGTCCGCTGTTCTACCGTCTACTGCCGACGTACAAGGCCACGCAGGACGAGCTGCCGCGCCAGCGCGCCGAGCTACAGAAGGAGGTGCGCGAGTTCGTCAGGAAGTACACGCCGTACGTGGGCAAGCTGGCCGAGCCCAAGAAACTCGACTGGAGCGAGTACATGCACGAGCGCTCGCTGGAGCTGGCCGCCAAGGCCAAGCTCCAGGCAGAGGCGGCCCCGCCACCGCCAACACATGGCCACGAAGAGGAGCCTCGCGAGGGCGAAGAGGCGGACGAGATTGGCTCACCCGTGGCGACCATCACCAAGTTCCACGACATCAGCATCCTGGGCAAGTCGGAGAAGTCGGTGGCAGACCTCGCAGGCCTCGAGCGCTCCATGTCGTGTCCGCCTGGGT
The DNA here is from genome assembly GCA_012295415.1 of Phytophthora chlamydospora. NCBI lineage: Eukaryota > Oomycota > Peronosporomycetes > Peronosporales > Peronosporaceae > Phytophthora > Phytophthora chlamydospora. Next base: position 15,437 of record JAABLK010000069.1, on the reverse strand, counting down.
ATGACGAGCTGGCGGAGGAGTTGGCCAGGCGTCAGACCTCCGCTTAGGTTGTCGAGGTCCCAGTCGTGTGAACGAGCAGTTGTGAATGTTTAGCTGTGTGCTTTCACCTTCGTTGCCAGCCATGGAGAAAGCTCGTACAAATCATGAAGCGATACATATTCATTCCTGTCTTCTCTCTCTCGTTCTCTAACTCATGCACGTCAAGTGCGAACAACTACTTACTTGTGGAAGATGGAGCCGCGACGCAGCGCAGCCACGGCCTCTTCGCGGTCCTTGGCGCTGAGCAGGTTGAGCACCTCGAGGATGCCGGCCACCGCAGCCTTGGGGTCCTTGCGGCCGATGGCCACGACCTGCGACGCCATCTGCTCCTGGCGGAGATCCGCCACGCGCGACGCGATCCAGTCCTTGTCGCTCGACAGCCACAGCAGCACGTCCGAGTCGCTGTGCGACCACAGCTCGTTCACCGACACGTTCTGCTGGCGCGGCACCCGGCCACCGTTCACCGCCTCCGTGAACCAGCCCTTGAGCACCTGCTCCGACGCCACGAACGTCGTCGCGCGCGGGCCGTCGGCGCTGGCTGCCACCACCTGGCGACGCAGCGAGAACTCGGCGAGCTGACGCTTGAGACGCCAGTAGAAGAACTTGCGCGAGTTCGACCAAGGCACCACCTGACGGATGCAGCCCACGGCCTTCATACGGCCAGGCGTGTCGTGCAGGTCGCCAAACTGCGTGGCCACCTGCACGTAGGTCGGCAGCAGAGTCTCCTCACGGGTCTTGATCTCCGCCGCGATCTTAGCGCCCTCGGCCTCCTTCTCCTCGGGCGACAGCTCCGCCAGACGAGCAGTGAGCTGCTGGAGCTTGTCGTCAAGACGGTGCATGGTCTGCAGGAGCTGCTTCTTGCGGTACTTGATCTCGATGAGACCGGCCGGCTCCAGCACACCACCGCGGCCCTGCGGGTCGGCGTACATCTCCATGATGCCCTCGTTGATGGTCGGGTCCACCACGGCCCACGCGCCACCACGCAGCTCCGCGAACGGCGGGATGTAGACGAACACGGGCTGCTCGTAGTTGACCAGGCCGTCCACGATAGCGGCACCGAACTTGAGCACCTCGTCGAACATGTCGCGCTGGCCACCGGAGAAGCCACGCCAGTTGGCCAGGATGAACAGCGGCAGGTCCTCGCCCTTGAAGTCCTTGATGGCAGTGGCCGTCTTGTGGGCCGAGTCCGGGAACCACACCTGGCCAGCCTGCTGCATCAGGTTCTCCTGCGACGCCGGCGACGCCGGGTCAGCCGGGATCACCTTCTCGGACGTGCGCACCTCGGTGACCACCACACCGCACGGAATGCCACCGAGACGGCCGCGTCCGACGATCACGCTCTTGGCCCAGCCGTCCAGCGTCTCGCGGAATGAGTCCTTGTCCAGAAGACCCGAGACCCACTTGCCCGTGCCCTCGTCCACCTTACCGGCCAGCAGCGCACGCGGGTCGTACTGCGTGCTCTTGTCCTTGGGGCAGAAGTCCACCGTGCGCTCGATTTCGTCCACGCCCGTCAGGTCGCGGATCGGCAGCGGGCCGCGACGCACCGCCGGCACGAAGCTCAGCCACTCGAGGATGGAGAAGATGCCAGACAGGTGGTTCTTGGCCGTCAGGTGCGTCACGCCGTTCGTGTGCATGATCTTGACGCCGCCAAGCTGGTCGTTCGACGTGTACACCTCCTTGCCCATGAGCTTGTTCAGCGCCTGGTAGCCCGTCAGAATGATAGGCGAGTGCGTGGCGTTCTGCACCGTACGTTGACCCAGACGCACCAGGTAGGCGCCGATGCCGACACTGCGGCCGCACGCGTACGTCAGCGTGAACACGTCCTGGTAGGCGCGCGAGGTTTCACCGGCAATGGTACCGCTGCCGCGCAGACACTCGACACCAAGATCGATCTCGCGACCCACGATGTCGTTCAGCACGTAGCGCTCCTCGCCCGTGCTGGTCACCAGCAGCTCAGCGTTGACGGAGCCCTCGGCCGACGCCGCCTTGTAGTCCTCGGGGGTCAGATACAGGTACTGGAAGCCCTTGGTCGGGTTGGTCTCGTCCTTCCAGCACACCTTGTACAGCGCCTTGATGGACTCGGCCATGCCGATGCGGGCGCCAGCGTTGGCCGAGAAGAAGAAGCGAGGAATGCCCTTGGAGCGAGCCAGCTTGGACGCCAGGTCGAACAGCGTGTCCTCGCGCGTACCGAACGAGCCAGCCTTGAACGTGATGTCGTTGGCAATGATGATGATCTCACGGCCGTCCGGGAACTCGGGCGTGTACAGCGTCAGCAGCCACGCCACCATGCCGATGTCGTTCTGGCCGCGCGGGCGCGTCGTCTCCGTCAGGGCCTTGCCCGTGGAGTCGAGGATCAGCTCGCGCGTCTCCATCAGCAGGTTCGGGATGGTGATCTTGGCGCCGCCGCCGCGCGTGCGCTGCTGCACGTACTTGCGCCACTGACGCAGCAGGTTGTACTCGATAAGCTCGAGGAAGTCGTACACGAACACCGTGTTGGACATGGCCTTGGCCATCTGCCGCTTCTTGTCGAACGGGAACACCACCGGGTACGGCGTCGTGACCGGCATGCCGTCAAGCTCGCCGTGAGTCTCGTCACCGATGGAGGTGAAGATGGGCTCGTCGTGGCCCGCGGCCTCAACGTACGCCTGCACACGCACCACGTAGCCAGTGGGGTTCTCGGCCACGAGACGCACAGGGATCGCGGGGGCTTCGCTGTTGAAGCGCGCGATGATCTTGAGCTCCACCGTCGAGACGGCCAGCTGCTCGAGACGCTCAGCGTAGCGGTAAGCCAGGATGCGGATCACGCCCTCGAGGTACTGCGGGTCCACCACCGCCTGCGGCAGGATGTTCAAGTACACGTGGTTGTTCTTGGTCGGCAGCGACGACTTTTTGACCAGAGGGTTCGACAGGTTCACCTCCAGGGCGTTAAGCGCGTCCACCAGCGAGCGCTCGGGGCCCGGGTAGGCGTCGTACTGCGAGCGAGAGCCGCTGCCGTCGTGGTCCAGCTGGCGCACCACGGCGCGCACGAAGATGCGCTGGAAGCGGTCGGTCACGATGTGCGAGTCCGACTCCTTCATCTTGGCCAGGTACAAATGCACGTTCTTGTTCTCGGACGCGAGCGGCGTGACGCTGTAGTTCTGCAGACGACGCAACTCCAGCTTGTAGGCAAGAGGGGCCTCCATGTGACGCACGATCTTGTCCTCGCTGTAGTTGAGACGGCCTGGGAACGTGTAGATGTTCGGGTAAAGCGCCATGTCGGCGTTGTGCGCCGAGATGTTTTGGATGTTCTGGGGGCGAATGGAGAACGTCACGCGGCGGATGTTGTGCGCGCGCAGGTCCGTGTCCACCGATTTGAGGTAAGCCTCAGACTGCTCCAAGAAGCTGGCCTCCTCAGTGTGCTCCTCCACCAGGATGACGTGCAGCACGTTCACCAGCGGGTCTTTGCGCACCGACAGCGTCTTCTTCGCCAGCGGGTACAGAGTCATGACGTCCGTGAAGGACTTCTGGAAAGCCTCGAGGTTCGCAAGGCGAACGATGGCGCCGTGACGCTCGAAGTCCGGCGAGATCTTCTGGTAGCTCTCGACGGGCTTGGCCAGCGGCTTCTCCACAGGCTCCTGCTCCTCGCTGCTCTCCGAGTTCTGCTCGCCCAGGTCCAGAGAGCTGGCCGAGCTGTTGCGGCGCAGCAGACTCGCCAGGTCGTCGTAGCTCTCGGCAGGAGCGACACCGACGGCCAGGGCATCCACGACGGGCGACTTGAACTGGAACGTCTTGGCGAAGATGTCGTTGAAGCTCATGGTCTCCATCGACTCGATGAGGTACGAGCGGTACACACGCAGCGCGTACAGCTCCAGAGCCAACTCGCGGATCTGCTGGTCCTCGTGGTCGAGGAGCGAGATGAGCAGGTCGAACAGCGGCTGCGACTGGTCCAGCAGGTTGGCGCAGGCCTCGACCAGCTTGGTGGACGAGCCGTCCGCGATGTACTGCTTGAGCACGTTCTCCACCTGGCTGAGACGGTCGCGGTACGAAGGCATCTTGTTATCGATCAGGAGCTGACGAGCCTCCAGGGCCACCAGCGAGTACTGCTTCTCCTTGAACGTCGCGAGCTTCTCGAGCAGCGGCACGAACGCCGCCGACTTCATCGACTTGCGAGGAGCCACCGACGTGCCACGCGCCATCTGGGCGAGAAGCTGCAGCAGCAGCTTGTTCTTGGACTCCAGAGCCTTGTGCGAGCGGGCAATGGAGAAGACCTTGTTCAGGTCGGCCGAGTTCTGCTGACGCAGAGCCATCACGACGTCCTCGATGTTGTGGGCATTCGCGTACACCGTCTCCACAATGAAGTACTCGTTGATGAGCTCAGTAAGCACCGCCTCCTCGCCAGACAGCAGACCGTGCTTGTACTTGGTAGCGATGTCACGGAGAGTCACGACAGAAGCCTCGAAGTCCGATCGCTTACGGTCCGTCTCGAGCGTCTTCTTGTACTCGTCCAGGATCTCCACCACCTCGGCGACGTTGAACTCGTGGGTGGCCGTGGGCTCCTCGGCCACCGCCTTCTTGAACGTCTGGATCTTGTCCGTGATCTTGGCGAAGATATCAAGAGGGATGCGGCCAGCCAGAGACGACATGGCCTCCTTAATCTCCTCCACGGGGAGGAGCGGCTCGTTGAGCACCTGGAACAGGTCCACCAGCGCCTTCTGCGTGAGGTCGTCCGGAGCGTAGTAACCCTGCAGCACGCTCTTCAGCACGGCCAGCGACTTGCGCAGCTTGTGCACAGACTTGGTGCTGTTTCCGTTGGCGTTCTCGGTAGACGGCAGCTTGCCCATGAAAACGTCCGACTTTTTGACGCACGACGGGTCATCCAGCTCCATGGTAGCGATGCAGTCGCCAGGGGCCAGCACAGCGCCCTCGGACTTGAGCAAGCGGATGACACCGGCCTCCGGGGTAAGCAGCGGCATGTACATCTTCATCACCTCGATCTCAGCGTACGGCATGCCGCGACGCAGGCTGGCACCATCGTCCACCAGGTAGCGGGCGAGCTTACCGGCCGTGTTGGTCACCAGACGCGTGGGGTCGTACTCCTTGGTGAACACGCACGTGTGGCTGTCAACGACAAGACGCAGGCCCTGCGCCTCCTTGGTAGCGTACGCGACGTGCGACTTGCCGTTCAACAGGACGAGGAAGCCACCGTCAGACAGCGTGCGGATCTCCACCTGCACGTACGTGTCGTTGCAGAAGAGCGTGAACTGGATGGGTCCGCTGCGGCAGGCCTTGATGTTGTACTTGATGCCCTCGTAAATGAGCTCGAGCGACTCCTCCTGCGACAGGATGCTGCTGTGGGGAAGCTGGCCACGCTCAATCTGGCTCACGTACTCCTCCTGGAGCGAGTTGGACGCCTGGTAAGCGCAGCAAACGGCACCGACAAGGACGACCATGAGCGGATCCGGACGGCCCTGCAGACGCACTTCGTTGTGGTGCGAGATACGCTCGTCCAGCCACGACGTGGAGATGTGGTTGAACTTGAAGTCGTCGGACTCCATCATGTTGACAATGTACTCCACCGTCGTGTGGATGTCACCGCGGATGGACAGCTCCTTCAGGGCGAGGATCATGTTCTTGCGAGCCTTCTCACGCGTCGGGCTCCACGAGAACAGGTGACCAATCTGCGAGTCCGCGAACTCGTGCACCTGGCCGGACGAGTCCACCGAGAAGTAGCCCCACACGTCGGGCGTGCTGCGGAAGTTGAGCTCCTGGATGGCTCCGCTGGTAGGCTGGAAGCCGGCGTTTGGGTCCTCGGCCGTGATACGCGCGGCAATGACGTGGCCATGCGGAGGTTTCTGCTTCTCGGTGTCGAAGTCGATGGGCGCCGTGTCGAACGCGTCCTTGTTGTACAGACGACGCACATCCGGGATGCAGTGCAGCGGGATGCCCATAGCGACCTGCAGCTGCGCAGCGGGCAGGTTCACGTGGGTGATCATCTCCGTGACGGGATGTTCCACCTGCAGACGCGGGTTGAGTTCCAGGAAGAAGAAGGGGTTGTCCAGGTCGTCCGGGTGCTCGCTGAACAGGTACTCGACCGTGCCGGCGTTGACGTACTCGACCTCCTTGGCAAGGTTCGTGGCCGCGCGCATCATGCGCTCCCACACCTCTTCGGTGGGGGCGAGCACGGGGCCCTCCTCGACGATCTTCTGGTGGCGACGCTGCACGGAGCAGTCACGGCCGCTGAGTGCGATGGCGTTGCCGTAGCTGTCGGCCAGCAGCTGCACCTCGAGATGGCGCGACTTGGGCGCGAGCTTCATAACGAAGATGGGCGAGCCGGGGATCTCGCCGCGCACGGCCTCCCAGGCGCTGAAGACCTGGGACTCTTCGTGCACCATGCGGATGCCCTTGCCGCCTCCACCCTCGCTGGCCTTGATCATGACGGGGAAGCCGATACGCTTGCACTGCTCGAGGCAGTGCTCGCCGTCGCGCAGCATGGCGGCGTTGTAGATCTCTTCGGGGATGCCGTCGTGCTCCTTGTAGTCAACGGTCATGCCGTCACCATTCCATGCGATGGTGGGCACCTTGGCGCTCTGCGCGATGATAGTGGAGCCGATCTTGTCGCCCAGCGCGCGCATGGGCTTGCCCGGGGGGCCGATGAAGATGATCTTGCGCTCCGTCTGCGCGAGCGTCTCGGGCAGGTGCGGGTTCTCCGAGGCGTGGCCCCAGCCGGCCCAGACGGCGTCCACGTTGAAGCGCTCGGCGATCTCGATGATGAGCGCCACGTTGGCGTAGTTGTGGTTGTTGGAGCCGCCGGGCACCTCGACGACGTGCTCGGCCATGCGGATGTACTCGGCGTTGGCTTTGAGGTCCTCGGGGGTGGCCATGACCACGAAGGTCACGACGTGCTCATCCGCGAACATCTCGTAGCTCCAGCTGCGGATGCTGCGGATGGCCTTGACGGCCGAGATGCCATTGTTGGCGATCAGGATGGACGTGATGGGGCGCGAGCCCTTCTGGACACGTACGTACTCGTCCATGTTGGAGTAGCTCAGCGGGTTGCTGTCGCTACGGACGGACGGAGGGGCTTCCTGGGGCGCCATGGTCTGCGGTTCGGGCGTCGTCTCCCCTGCGGCTCCAGTTGTGGAATGGCCGCTCATGGCGTAAGGCGGGAGGAAGGAGAGGGCTGCTTCGTGCTTGTTCGGTGGCGGGCGAGTGCGGAATGCCCGAGAGCGGCGCACGAGCGGCCACGAGACGGACCGTCACTCCGAAACTAGTTGAATCGCATTTTCAGCCAATGTGATGGCCGAAGATGAACCTTTCGACGTGGATTGGATGAAATGCTGCCATACAAACGCCCAGTCTAGCGCTAGGCTGGTTGTCAGCGGCGCGGCATTCCCAGCCGGTGAGTGCGTCATCGTTTTGGTGGCTCGCCAGGAGGAGAGGAGCGCATGACGCGAGAGCCGAATGACGCGAGAGCCAAGGCCGATGCGCAATGCCACTGCGCCCGGCGGCAAGGCAGAGTCTGGAGGACACAGCACCGCCAGAAGCGGAGGAACTTGCCTTTGCTCATTGCTCAAATCGCTGCCCGGAGCGCAGCAGTGCCAGCGCCGTCCACCAAGCACCGGCACACGTCGGTACAGCTTGTTTTGCGTTGGCTCTACATGGGTGCCGCCAGACCACCACAATTCCTGCGGTGCGGCCTATCACTCCCTCGCTACCGTACAGGCTGATTTCTTTGCGCTTCGATGGTTTTCTTTGGCTCATCGGCATGACCAGAACAGGCAAAGCTCGCACGTCATGTGCCTTCCACAAGCGGCGGCGGCCACCACCAGCAGCAGAACTCGCAGCCAGCACCAACACAGTTCCCACGTCCACCGCCGAGAGCAGGGCAGAAACAAGAGCTTCTGGTGGTGGCGGCCGTGTTCCGCCCCGCGCAACCGAGCATCCGCCAAGCGTGGGGTGGAGATCGCTTGTCAAAACTGCACGAAGAGCCCTTCGCGAGTGACGTCACTCCTCCCTCGAGCCCTTGGCGCGTCGACGCTGCGAACATACTTTATCCAAGACAAACAAAACATAGACGAGGCAGGTGCGTTCCCGCATGTCCCACGGTGACGCACCCTAATGTATCCATCTGGGGCCTGCCTCAGCTCAGCACTGGAGGCCAAGCAAGCGGGCTGTGCGCGGCGGCGGTGCCTGTGCGCGGATACGGCGTACGCTTCACCGCCACCAAGTGCGATTGTGATCTCCATTTAACTCTCTATCTGTCCACGCCGGTTCCTCGAATTGACGGCCGTAACCAGGAAACCAGGTGCGCGCGCTCGAGATCGACGGCAAGATCTACCGCGTGGGTAAGAACCACCACGTCAAGCCGTGCAGGCAGAACTCAAGGCGATAAAGACGGGCTCCAAGATGAATCGCCGCTGCCGAGACGGTTAACATGGCGCCGCTGAGCCCGGTTGAGGTATTCCAATTTCTGTACTACAACGGGGACCACCTGGTCATTAGGCATAACTCGACGTTCGAGCAAGTAAAGCTGACTGGTCTCGGTGTGTGTTGAAGGCGACGATCTAACATGGGCGTGCGGTTGCCTAGTGTTTGGCAGATGGGGATCGAGATCGAGCGCGAGCTGTCCGCGGGCCGTCAGCTGGAATTCCTGCAGGAGGGCATGACGCTGTCGCTGCAGATCATCGGTTACCTATTTTTCGGGTCCCATGCGGACCAGGTCCAAATTGTGGATCGGGGTTTTATTTAAATTACTTGCACAACTGGACCCCGATCTTGGATCCAGACCAAAGAAAAATGAATTCCGTACCAGGGAGATACTCTCTCTTTTAACTGACGTACACTCTCTTTTAGGGTCTGTTTTAGGACTCTTGTTTAGGGGCATTTATTTTATGTATAATTTGTGTACGAAGCATCAAAAGGGAGTGCCACCGGCTGGAGCGCTTGAAACGTGTTGGTGGCATGGTGTGTCCCCAACAGATCCGAGCACATGATTGTGGGTTCAAACCCCACGTCGTCCGATCTCCTCACGTAAGGTTCGTCGCTCATTCGTCCGCCAATGCTCGCTTAGTGCACCTATTCCGTTAGCCGGCCCTAATCATAGCCGCAGTCAGCGGTGACAAGGCAAAGGTAAGGTACATGAGAACGGTGTGATTGGAGGGACGCGAGAAAGCTTTTGGTGGAATAAACAATAGCTTTGTTTTTTTGTGGTGGGAGCCATGTGACGAGACTTTAACTTCAACCTCGAAGTCAACTTGGGATGATTAGGTTGCAGGACTCACCAATGAAAATACGTTGGTCAAACAACTTCAATTGATCGCTAATCTGAAAGTTTCACTAGCAAACCGGAGTTTTGAACCTGTAATTGTGAGGTGCAATCGTTTAACAGAAAGTGCCACAACTGCGATCGTTTTCATCTTGTCTTTTTTTTATTGTTAGACCCCAGGACAAAACCCCCGGTGTAAACCTGAGTCATCTATCTAACTTTTGTGTACTAAGTAACGTCAACCGGAGTTGAGGCATACAAATATGCAGTAGTGAAATGTATGAATGCGACAAAGTGGACAAAGTGAACCTGAGAGCGCATCAAAACAACAACGACGCAGGCAGAAAACCACAATGCTCACAATGTGAACTCGGGTGGCGTGTAATACGCGCCATGTGGTGGAGGGCGAGCTCGCCCGCGCGCAATGTCCTCAATCAGCGTCAGGTACCGATGAGCGTGACGCTCGATAACACCCACAAATGTCTGGACGCTTGGGCGTCGTACCGTAAACTCGTTGTTGAGCTCGCGATTGTAGCGTTCCAATGGATTGTTGGTTCGGTTGACAATCTGACGGCTGATGCCCCGCACGTTCCATAACTTGGGCGGAAACATCTCCAGCCACGTGCGTCGAAAGTATTCCCAGAAGAAATTCCATTTGGAAGTACTGTACTCGAAGCCACGCTCTTCAACGTCTGCTTTTAGTCGCGCAATTACGTAGTCGATTCCTTGAGGGTCAATCTGCTCATGCGGAATGATTGCAAGCACATCCAGCATGCCCCGACTCATTGCCATCGAAATTTCGTCAGTCGATATGTGAAGCTTGATCATCCGTCGACGAATGGCCTGCTTGAAGTGGAAGAGACAGCCCGTGATCGTGCTGTCCGGGAATTGGTCACCCACTGCGTTGATGAGAGCTTGTTCGAAGTCGCACGAAATAGTACCGGGGGACATGTTCATGCCTGTGGCAACTTGGACGCAGTGCAATACGTGCCAATAGCTCCATTCGGTTTTGCACGTGTTCAACACCCACATCACCGGAACGTAGCAGCGCGATCCGCGGTCGTAAACCATCATGATGACGCACTGATAGAACGCTGACGGCACGCAGTAGAACGTTCCATCGACGAACAGTGAAATGTCGGCGTACGTCAGCAAGCGGATCAGAGCTGGATGGCCCCATCCAACTACACGTTCAGCACGAGTCTCTCCCGCGTACGTGTAGTTGAACTGGAAGAAGTTCGATCCATCGCGAGCCTGAGACAGAGGCGGCACTTCAACATGACCATGGACTGAACCACCGAAATGAACCCTTCGCGCGCGGTACACACGGCTGATGACTTGGTCGCGTGAAAGCCCTCGCGTCATCTCGTTGATTGTGAACTGCTCTCGAACCTGCTCCCATATTTGTGACGGCGGTGCGGCCACTTGCTGCAAGGCTAGCGCATCAGTCTCGTCAGCCATCTGCTGGGTCACGTCTTGAGGTGGGGGCCTGCGCGATGCTAGAGGCGATTCTCCGCTGCTCGAGTCGTCCGACGAAATGACGATGATCTCTCCATTGCACGAGTGAGGAAACCGAATCTCGAGGGCTTGTCCATCTGTCATGACGTCGATCTTTGCCTTGCACCCGCGGCGGTAATAGCTGCATCGGTATGTGGTCTTTTTGTTGGAGCCGTGGCACTTCGTTAGCTGAAAGCCCTTCCAGTGTATCGTCGTCTTGAACGGAGTGATAGCCTCAGCTTCACTCATTGCTGATGCCAGCAAAATGAGGAATGGCGGTGACAACACGCGACGGTTGTCGCTGGGTTAGCAGCAGCTGTAACTCGAGCGACGATGCAGCTTTTTGATGTCGCGAATTAGCTCACGCTACAGCTGCGATTTAGCCGCGCCGTGGATAAAATAACAGATTAGTTACTTGATTTTAATGAGAAACGGAAGCACTAACAACGTGTGAAATGCTAGTAATTAGGGGTGCCACGGCGCATGTTTATCTTACGGATCGGGATTTTGATCTGGGGTATCCGGTCATATATTGGTAATATACCGAGAAAAACCTTGTTCCAAAAGTTAGACCGGATCTGCAGGGGACCCGAAAAATAATCTACCAGATCATCGAGGGTGACGTGCTGTGGGCTTATATGCCTGAGTATGTGACCCTCAAAGTGACGGTGCGTGAATCGCTTGGCATTCTGGTTGATTGTCGATGGAGCGGACGACTCCAGGATGCTTTTTTTTCTTACAGAAAACTACCGCGAATGGTGCGACGCTCGAGAACGGCGCAGTAGTCAAGGTGCCGCTGTTCATCGAGATCGGCAACAAGGTCAAGGTCTTTACGGAGGCGTGTATGTCGACAAGCTCTGAGCAGACATACTGTACCACTTGGTTGGGCAGTGAGTCAGTGACTGACACACCTCGGCACAATGCAGCGATGCTCGGACAGAAACTATAGATGAGTTTATCCAGCGCTACCATAGCATAGGCACTTGCACTGCTACGATAACGACACAACTCCTGCTCGTGGTAAGATGGTCCATGCTGATCCTCACCAGCGGTGCGTGGAACACGTCATAAGCGCACGAGCAGCCGATCACCGTCTTCACGCCCGTTGCTTCCCGTGCTGGTAGCACAACCCCCTCCAATTGCACCCTTGAACCTTGCATCGTAGCCCGCCGCCATGATGTGAATACAAATCTTTTTTCTTCTCTTGCAATCGTTGTACCGCGGCGATTCTGCATCGCCGTCCGCTTTCACGCAGTCTGTTGCTACATGTACGCACATTCCTCTGCCTCCATGAAGGTCACACAGACCCCTTGCTCTGGTAAGCGTGTTGCAGCCTCCAACCGATCAGGGGCTCTTCCTGCGGGGTGCTGAGGAAGAGGACCAGGCATCCCCAAAAATAGATACCTTCAAAACTATATTTCTATTTTCGTAGCAATATTATATTTTGGCGACTATTTAATCTAGAAGCGGTATTAATGTTTGAAACCCCAAATTTACGGTAATCTATTTTGAAGGGCATCTTCCAGCCATTCAAAGTGCCGCGATTCGAGAGCCATCCGTCCAGCTTTGACAGCCCAGCAAGGCTAATACACTTCATTTCCAAACTAGAACTCAAGCAAACACCCTCCCCTGCACGCCAAGATGAGTGACAACCTCCTCGCTGCCGCTCCTCCGCGCCCAACCTTCACGCCAAGGCAGGTAGCGGCATTCTACTTCAAGCCCTGTCTGGATGCCGAAGGCATGCCAACGGGCTACTACGCGTGCAAGTCGTGTGGCAAGTGCCGGAAGCACACACCTCGGAGTGGGTACACCAACCTTGTGTCCCACGTCCGATCGGACCACCTCAACTTTGAGAGCGACATGCGCGACGCTAGTGTCGCGGCTACGGGCACACAGTTGCCATGGGTCACCCAGAAAGCGTCGAATCGCTACGCTTGGCTGCGGTGGGTTGTGATGGGCAACTTACCGCTCTCCTTTTGTGAGTCCAAGGAGACCCGTCAGTAAGTAATTACTTGCCAATGTTTGGACTAAACTTTGTGGCTAATGATATATTCTGTTGATTAGGTACACCAAACTGAACCCGATTTCGGTCGGCACGCTCACCGCGAGGCGGTGGTGAATGCGGTGGAGAGATCTATCGGCGCCGAGATGTCCGATAGCTTTGAGCTGATCATCGATGGTTGGTCGGTCTCATGGCACGGAGCACTACCTCGCCGCCTTTGCCTGCTACGAGACGGAGGCAGGACCGCAGTACCCGCTAGTGTCGCTTTCCCCGGTGATCGACGAGCCCGACGACCAGCTGAATGCTGAAGGCCACCTCAATGCTATTGCACGGGTTTTACCCTTTTTCGGTAAGTCTATTTCGGGGTGCAAGGTTTTGGTCGGTGACAACTGCGCCGTCAACAAGCGGCTGGCTAACCTGCTTGGCGTGCCGCCTGTTGGTTGTGCAAGTCACCGCCTCAACTTGGCAGTGCGCGACTACCTGGGCCGTACGAAGACCTTCTGAAAGAGGTGCAGCAGCTCATGCGGAAACTGCGCACGCTGAAACAGGCCGCCAAATTAAGGTAAATTGGGGTTGTATAATTTGTTTTTTTGGTACGCCACTAACTTTAGTTTAGGACCAAAACGGAACTGGTACCCGTCTTGCGGCAGGACACCCGCTGGTCCTCGACGTTCGCAATGCTCAAGCGCTACTTTCGTCTACGCGAGCACTTGTCGGCGGATGACGAGGACCTGGCCGACTATCTACCCTCCCGGACGACTCACCGCAGGCTCTCGGCGCTCTTGGAGAGCCTGCGCGATGTGGAGTCTGTCTCCAAGCGCCTTCAAGCCGATGGGCTAAGTCTGCTGGATGCAAGGGATCTCTGTGAGGGCCTCATTGAGATTCGTCCCTCGTTCGCGACGTATCTTGGTAAGTACGTTGGGTTTGCTGTTATTTGTTATGGAAAGTTATTAACATAATGCTCGTTGTGTATTCCTAAATGTTAGCTTCGGATGCAGATATAGTACACTCGGTTGCATTCGAGCAGGCGGTGGTAAAGGTACTTGCCGGTGATGCATCGCAGCTTTTGGTAGAAGAGAGGTCCATTCTTGAGCCCTTCAAGCACCGTCCGGGTATTGTGGCCACGACTGAGGAGCAGCCGGATGCAACGGAGGGGTTCGCCGATCGAATTCTCAAGCGGCGCAGAGTTCAAGCCGCTCCGGTCACCTACGCCCTGCTGGAGGCCATTCCCCCGACGTCAAACATAGTGGAAAGACTAGTCAGCGTCGCGCGTGCGGTGCTGCGCCACGAGCGACACCGTCTGTCCCCGATGATGCTGGAGATGATCCTGTTCTTGAAGGTTAACGGCACCTTCTGGAACGTTGCTACGGTGGAGCAGTGCTTGTAGATATTTCTCATTATATTGCTGTAATTCACCTCGTCTTCTTCTTTTACTGATTTATTTATTTGGTTGCCTCCCACGCAACAAACAACTATTCATTTTCTACGTTAGTGATCAGTAGAACTTTATGATATTTTGGGGATGCCTGAAGAGGACCCAGGACTGCAAAATAAGTCATTGTCAATTTCTGGCGTAAAATGCTTCCGTAAATAATTATTGAATATGATACCATAATTTATTGTGATTTTGGGGAATGACGAGGAATGGACGGCTAAAAAAGGCCTCATGCGCGTAACTTTCGGTCACGAAAATTATACTCCTCCTCCATGCTAACAAGATATACTGGGATGTTCGCACTGTCGTAGCACTGCGTGTGGTTTAGCATGCTCTTTATCATAGCCATTATTGATTTTTGATTGCAAATAAATTACTCCCGTTTGTGCAGTTTGCACGAAGTTCATATATTATCAAGACGTCATATTGATTAAGAAAAATGCTGTATTCGGCATCCTTAACCGAACCCAACGTGGTGGCGTCAGTCTCGGAGATGGAGGATCCGGCCTCGATCATAATAGCGCAGGAGCCCACCGTCGTACTGGCCGTCATCGAGATGGAGTTGGAAGCGGAAGAGCTGTACGTGATGTTGGCCCAGAGCGATGAAGGCGCTCTCGCTTGAAGGGTTGCTTTGACGGCAGGATCGAAGTCGGCAAACAGCGTGTTGTCAGCCATCATTCCAATCGCAGTTTCCTCGAGCATAATATCCTCCAGCAAGTCAATATCCGTTTCCTGCGAGAAAAAAAGTCATCCTGAATGTCCGCGGTGGTCAGCTTGACGGCCTCACCGACCGCACCACGGCCATCCAATGGCGACACTCTGTCCGGTACATCTCGGCCGCGTGGGAACAGGGGCTTCGAAAATAGCATTGTCAATAACATTATTTGGAAAAATACCAGTAAATTATGCATTATAGCAGACATCGATTGTCGAAGCGATAATTGATTTTCTGGGCGAATGATATCGCACTATTTATGAGGATAGCTTTTCTAACGTAATTTTTAATGCTCACCTGCTATCTGCAGGAACCAACCATTCTTGTGCGCTCACGTGGCAGGGCCCAGCTCTTCCTTCCTGTGTGGCAAACTGCAGCTTTACTTTTTCAATTCTTCTTCTCTCTCTCAAGCCCGCCACGATGGTTCGCGCCCCCCCCCCCCCCCCCCCCCCCCCCCCCCCCCCCCCCCCCCCCCCCCCCCCCCCCCCCCCCCCCCCCCCCCCCC